>JAGYYJ010000335.1:0-70761 GCA_019671005.1 Hibiscus mutabilis | reverse complement strand
CCTACCATTGTGATATTGTTATAGTTTTAGATGCTAATACAAACTAACCTTTTTTTGCTTACCGAAAGCAATTTAATTATTTGCCATAGGTCACAATTTATGTTATGTTTATTTATTTTTCAAATAAATAAATAAAATAAAATGTTTTTTAATTATTTTTATCGTAAATCAAAATGATTTATTCAAAAAGATTGATTGACACAATCACATAAATCCCTTTAAATTACTTCACTAACCGTTTCATGGTGCACCCTCCCTTCCATTTCCAAACTTTGATTGTCAGAATTCTCTTCCTTTCTTTGAAGATCAAAAAGCATCTGTCACCGGCTCAAGTACCTAAGTATAAAAATTTAGTTTCAGATATACCAAACAACCAAAAGTAAAAAAAAAAAAAAAAAAAAGTTTAATTTTAATCCTATAACAGAAAAGGAACATACAATTATTTCATACGTAGGTGTCTTACCTCAAAAAGAACACAATAAATATGTGCAATATAATTGCATTCTTCACAATAATAAACTTGAAGTTCTGGATTTCTTTCTGTTTCACACATATCACAACAGTAATCTCCTGAGTCATCTTCAACGAAAGAACTCACGAGCGTAAGGGGATGCAAGTGACGTTTATGTGTAAAAATTGACGGTAGAGGGATACATCTTGGATGTATATTGAAATCACACTTTTTGCAGCTGAAGCAAGAGCCATTGCAGCCTTCACCACAAGCATCACAAGATACGTTGTGGATAATGCTCTTCCCCAATTGTAGAAGATCGTGAGGATGACAATTGTGCTTTATAGAACGCGTTTTGTACCTTGCACATGAATCGTGCAAGTTAACATCGCATTCATTACAATAGAAGCCGAAACCTTCAACTGTCTCGTTGCAGGCACAACATGGAACTTGTCTGCTTGCATCACTTCCTAGAAGGAATGGACGAGGGAGAAGAAGATGGTGGGGGTGAAACGGACTCCTTTGAACTTGCCTCGGCATCTCATTCATACATGATTCATAGATGCCAAATTGACAAGGAATGCAGATATATAGAGTCCCTTGGATCTCTTGTTTGCATGCCACGCATTTCAACTTTGTCCCCCATAGCTCTTCAAAATTGTAGATTTCCACTTCGGTCCTCCTCGAAGAAAACATGCAGCGGGTGAGTTGATGTGGGTGGCAGAAAAGGTGAATTGTGGTGCCTTGGTGAGCCTCCTCATCATTCTCATCATTGAAAATAGCCACAGCGCATTTGAAATCAAGCTTCAACTCACAGTACATGCACTTGTAACTGATCGTACTTCCTGCTAATCTTCCACATGCATCACACACAAGAATATCCGTCATATTGAATCTGAGTGGATGGGGGTGAAAAGTATCTTTCTGGATTTGAGGCGGCAATTCAGCGCACCATTTGTGCATCAGAAAGTTAAAACATTCAAAACAAAAATAAGCCGAACCAACAATGATATCCATGCACCCCATGCATGGCGCCTTGTGCTTCTCCTCAAACTCCACAGAGTTTAGCTTATGGTAGTGGAGAAAATGTTGGAACTCCATTTTACAGGACCAAAACAAAAATAATAATAAATCTAATTCGGAGAGTGGGAGAGGGTTGATTGCAGATTTGCAGGTTGAAATTGTTGAATGATGAAAATGGTGTAGTTTCCCTCAATGAAAAACAAATATGCTTTCTTATTTAGTTTTGAGTAAACCTTAATTTAGGAATCACCCTGGAAACAAACAGCGCCAAAACCTTTCTTCATAAGATTAACTTCCAATATTCTTTATTTTCAAAATTAATTTGAATATAAGTGATCATTAAAAATTAATTTCTTTTTCACAAAGTACAACACAAAATTTTCAATCCAAGCAAAGTATTATCCTATGCAAATGGCAAAGGACAATCCCTTTATTATTCCAAATCTGTCTCAAAATTAAGAGAAATTATTCTATGGACCGGTTCCAACACGTCATCCGTGATCCTCAACTATTAAAAAAAATCCATGTCACTATCTTTTTACACGTCATTCACACACTCAGATTTTTAATTTCCAAACCATCTTCTCCAATTAACATATATCAAAATTGAAAGAAAAAAAAGTCGATGGATTTATTTTAGGGTTTGGCTTGATTCCCTCTTCTTCTCCAAGTCGCTCTTGATTATTGATATTATCAAGAATTTCATCTGTCAGGAAAGTAATCTTCTTTATTAAGGCTGGTCGGATTTATTTTAAGGTTTATCAAGAATTTCATCTGTCAGGAACGTCATCTTCTCCACTAAGACCATTCAGTTTTTCAATTTTTTTTATTTCTCCAATTAAGATATATGAAAATTAAAAAAAGTCCATGAGTTTATTTCTTGGGTTTGTCTTAATCCTCTCTTATCCTCCAACGTAGTTCTTGACTACTGCAAGATTCAAGAATTTTAGGATTTGCCACGAACCCCAGCTTCTTCACTAAAATCGGTAAGTTCTTTAAATTTTTTTATATTTCTCAAACTGATAAAATTCAAGTTTGCTGTTTTGGGGTTCAAATTGGTGTTTTCTCCTTGGTGATTCTAATAGAATCGATTTAAATTGGTGTTCATTGCTGTTTTGGGTTCAAATTAGTGTTTTCTTCTTGATTATTCTAATAGAATCGATTTAAATTGGTGTCTAGCTGTGAAGTTGCTTATGTTATAAACTTATAGTTGTCTTGTTCTGCTACTTCTTTTAAGGAGCTGGTGATCTGTGTTTGATGATATCATTAAGTTATCTCGTTTTATTGGATTGGTCCTATTCTGTTATGTTTTGAGGAGCCATAATGGCTTGGAAGTTCATCTTGCGTAGACAAGAATGGAAAGTCTAAATATCTTTAAAGCTTGGTGGTAAGTATTGTTATTATTTTAGATGGTGGATCCTAGTTGTGCGTTTTTTATGGTGTTGGATTGGTATGGCTTGTTATAAACACAGACAGTTTGGTGCTTACTTACTCTTGTAGGTGTTAGAGAATGAGTGATGTCTTTAGTTTCATAGATGCAATAGTAGAATGGTCGGGGGTGATTGCCACTACTTTGTTTTAATATGGATTTTTGTAATGAATAGTAGCTTTTTTGCTAATAATTTACCTAAAAAAATTCATTAAAGTTAATCCTTTCAAGTACTTCTTAATGGACTTAAAATATTAAGGCTTTGTTTTAGTTGTTATTTTATTGTTAAAAATATTTTATTGATTGAAAAGATGAAGCCGTTGTTGATATGTTTTGCTAGGTTGATAAGCTATATATGCTTTATACTTTCTATGTATAGGGTGAAAAATGCTTAGTTTTATTTTTCTTTGGGAGTTGTTTGGCTATATCAATTATTTGGTTTTAGCCAACATTGTTTTAAACGATAAAATAATCCAGTTGAGGAAATATAATATTTTACTAAATTAATTCAATATGTTTAGTTTGTTTTTTGTACTTTAAAATATTTATTAAATTATATTCATTTATTTGTTTAGTTGGTTACCTTATAATATTTTTATTTTGTGATAATTAAATATATGCTTGTACATATTAATTGTTTAGTTTTATGCAGATATGCCCCGTAACAGTGACGAGGAAAATTCTCAAAATTTGACTTTTATAAAAGGGACAGACACAAATGAGGTTGATTTGAAAAGACTTGTGGTGAATAGTGAAGATGCAGCTTATAATTTGTATAATGATTTTGGTCATGTCATGGAGTTCAGTGTTTGAAAAGGAAAAAACAAATATGTTTTTGGCACTAAAAGTATTCGTAGTAAAGATTTCTACTACTCTAAATAAGGTTTCAAAGAACTTGAAGCCAATGATGACACAAAAAAGCATAACAAATTGGAAACTAGAACTGGATGTCCAGCGATGATTCGATATATGGTGCAAGATAACCAATGGATAGTCAGTCGCTTTATCTCTGAGCATAATCATGAGTTGGAAACCCCTTCAAAAAGACATTTACTCAGATCAGCTTGATCAATTCAAACAGCCAAAGCAGATGTCATTGATTCTATGGTTAGTGTTGATATACATCCCACAGATGTTTATACTTACATGTCAAATGAAGTAAGGGGTGTTGAAAATGTTGGATTTACAAGACGTGATTGTTACAATTACGTTAACAAGCATAAGATGATGATGATTAAAGCTGGAGATGGTCAAAGTTTACTCAACCACTTCAAGGTTAAAGCAAGTGAAGATCCAATGTTTTTTTACACGGTTCAAGTAGATCAAGAAAATCAAGTGACAAACTTCTTTTGGAGAGATGGAAGATCTAGAACTGATTATGATTGTTTTGGAGATGTTGTGGTTTTTTATACAATTTACTGTACCAATAAATATAATTTGATACGCGCTCTATTTGTCAGGATTAATCATCATCGCCAGACTATAATGTTTGGTTGCGCGTTTTTGTTAGATGAGACTACTACTTCTTTTGTGTGGTTGTTCAAGTCTTTTCTGCAATTGATGGGAGATCAAGCATCAAAGACTATCATGACAGACAAGACCATGCAATCAGCAAAGCTATCGAATAAGTCTTTCCTAATTCATGTCATAGATTATGTTTATGGCATATTTCTAAGAACTCATCTTCACATCTTGGTGGTCTCAATGCAAATGTGAAATTTCATGCCTTTTTCTACAAGTGCATGCAAGGTTGTGAATCAGAATTAGAATTTGAAGAAACTTGGGCAAAAATGATAAATGACCATAATCTCCAAGATCATTCATGGTTGAATGGTTTATACAAGTGCCATGAAAAATGGAGTACCGCTTTCAGTATTGATGTATTTTTATCTCAAATTAAATCTTCTCAAAGAGATGAAATTACTAATAATGTTTTGCATGGTATCTCTAAAGCTACTACTTCTCTCACCGAATTTGTCTTTGAATTTGAGAATTTGGTGGCAAGGCGGCATTCTTCTGAAGCTGAGAAAGATTTTCAATGTAAAAATGGGTCAACTACGAGTGCAATTAAGGGTTCTAGAATTTTGACTCGTTCATCGAAAGTTTACACTTATGAAATATATAAACAGTTTCAAAAAGAATTTCTTGATGGTATTCCATTGATTTGGAGAGAAGTTGAACAAAATGATAAGATTTACTCTTTTGAAGTATGGAATGATGAAAATAGCTCAAGAGTTCGAATAGTCCAATTTAACCCAAGTACTATAGAGATTCACTATACTTGCAAAAAGTTTGATTTTATGGGTATCTTTGCTCTCATACCTTACGGATTCATAGTGTTAAAAACATTCAAGAAATTCTTGAACGATATATCTTGCGAAGATGGACTAAAGATGCAAAGAAAAACATGCATAGTGGTAATGTTGTTGAGATCTCACAAGAGTATAATACAGAGGTTAAAATTGTATTTCGTAATCGTATGATTCGAAATCGTATGATTCGCTTTGCTTATGACTTGATTACAAAGAGTTAAGAAAAGGAAAATACAAGGCAACTTTGTCAAAAGATTCTATATGAAGGAGATATGAGAGTTGAGAAAGAATTGACAAAGTTATGCATCACTAAAAATCACGATCTTAAAGAGAATGAGACAAGTTCAAGAGGAGTGCGATCTAGTAAGTTATCCTCACAATCAATAATTTTATATAGGATTTTATGTTTTGTTATATAAATAATAATTGTTTTTTAATGTAGAAAATGTGAGGAGGTCGATAATTGAAGAAATATCTGTTGACGATGGTGTTATTGTAAAAGATTGTGAAAACAAAAGTTTTCTGATCTTAAATCCACCATATGTTAGGCCAAAAGGGATCTCTAATGTTAGACTTAGAGGTCATCTTGAGAAAAGAAAGTCAAAAGCATCAAAGTTACCTAAGCCTAGTAAGTGATTTTATTATAAAGTTATATTTTTATACAATTAATTTTTTAAATTTATATTTATTTTTGATAAAATGTTATATTATGTATAGAAAAAAAAAACAATCAACAATTGAAGAACACTCGAATGTACCAACTAGTTCTACTCAAAGTTCTGAAAATGTTGTAAGTATATGATTAATTAGTTGCATATTGTATAGAAATAAATTTTGTTTTTATACATTGTTATTTATTTATTCTTTTTACAATTTAGGTCATTCCTTCAATGATGATACCTCTGAACAATATTTATATATCACCTCATCAAAATGCTATGCAATTTTTTAACATGGTAACTACTAGTTATAATTATTTTATATTTGTATATTATTAGACAACATGCAAATTAAATAATTTACTTTTATTTTTTTTATTATAGACTTCAAATAACAGTGGGTGTTGAGGTGGTACAAATGTACCTTATAATAGTATGCAACAAAGGATTGATGCTACGACTTCAACTTTCTATTAGGTATGCATTTTAAAACAAATTTTATTTTATTTTTTAATTTTTATAACAATTGAAGCAAATGTACATTATAAAAATGTATTTGATTTTTAGGTAAATTAGTTTTTTATTAGGGTGAATATTTTATTTTTTATTAATTTTTTATCAATTAATCATAGGAACTACTTGCACTTATTCAAAGATATGCAAATTCCATCCTTTAATCACGGCTTTATTTCATATTTACACTAATTTATTTTTTAAACGAATAATACATGTATATAAATTTATTTTTTGTATTTATTAAAATTATATTTGATAATACACTTTGAGTTGTCCTTTTTTCTATTTTTTACATTATTAATGAAGTTATTTTTACAGATTGAGAAAATTCTCACATTGGATGGATTATGATGCCAAGAAAAGCTCGAAGAAGCTAGAGCTAATGTTTCTATTGTTTACGGAACTTACATTTTCTTGAGTTCTTTTTATTTATTCTATATATTAAGGTGCTTAAGTAAAGTTTTATTTCACGGATAAAACTTGTTAAATGAAAATAGGACTTCGTTTGTTTGGGATTTTATTATTTAAAGAGGTTGTAAATTTGAGTTCTTCACGTTACGATCTCTGTTTATCCGAATTTAAATGTCTTTTTTTTTGTTCGGCAAAGATTATTTTTTATTCAAAACTATGGAACCTAACATAGATGATAGCCTCGTTAAAAACCTCTCTAATCCTAAATGTAGGAAAAGAGTACTCAACATCGAAGACAATGACATCGCCTGCCACAAACATAAAAACTCATACAACATTCGAAGCAAAAACCAATTCACCTAAAAGACAAGCCACGGTCGAAACTAAAACAAAACTGAAATAAGCTGACTCCAACCTGCAGTGAAGCTAATCTAATGCGATACTTCGACCAACCCCTTCCAAATCGCATCCAGACTCTACAAAATATTTCTAAATCACCCGCATTGTCTCCAGCAATAAAAGGACACCAGTTTAGGAGTTACCACCAAGCTTTGAAGACATCCACACGACTCAAACCATCATACGCAAGGTGTTGTGGCCATCCCCTCACATGGTGTCACAACCGAGTTCCGGGGCCACAACCGAGTCACTTCTACCATGCCCCATTTTCAAGCACATCAATGTTTTAGGAAGAAGAATCTTTGTTTTCAATTATTTATTTAGTTAGGAAAAAGTGTCCTCATTTCAAACAATATAATGTTTACTCGGGTCATTTCTATGATGTTTTTTTCGCATATATGTAGGGGTGGACAGTCGGCAGAGTTTGGGTTGATCCACTGGTAAAGGTATGTATCCTACACACCATCGAGGCGGCCCCTACCGCCCAAGTCGATGGTGTGGGTGAGTTTTCTAATGTAACCCGATGTTTCTTTTTTTCTAATAAAATAAAACCATTTTTCTTTCCTACGGGAAAGCTGGGGGTCGACTGTGTGCATCCGCTATGCCCCACGGTTTCGACCATAGCTTGAAGAATGGTTTTGTGGCGTGGGACTAATGTGTTGCTTGCTTATTTTGAGCAGATCAATCAAGAGAAAAGGCTGACTTGATCGGGAAGAGTCCTTTTCAAGTGTCGCACGGCTTAGCGACCGAGTGAACTAAAGGCTAAGGCCGTGACACGTGGTATCAGAGCAAGGTTGTTGCACTTAATTTCGGGTGTGGTGTTGCCTGTTTATTGCGGTGAAAAGCACAGAGGTGCGTAATCAATAGCACAGAGGTGCTTTTTAATAATTGTGGCATAGTGGTGCTCAATTTTTTTTATTCAAGCACAGCGATGCTTCCTTGTTGCTAGTGCACAGCGGTGCCTAGTTTTTTATTGGGAAAGCACAGTGGTGCTTATTCCCTCTTGATGCACAGTGGTGCTCTCTTGCTTCTTGTGCACAGTGGTGCCGAGTTTTTTTTAGTGGAAAAGCACAGTGGTGCTTACTCCCTCTTGAAGCACAGTGGTGATGAGTTATTAATAGGCATTGTGGTGCTTATTATTCTTCCTGTGCAGAAACTAGTGTGGTAGGAGTCAACCCAAGGATGGTGACTACGCGTAAGCATCAGGGGCCAAGAGCCGTCCCGAGAACTGAGGTGCCAGCGGGCGCAGGTACTTCGGCACAACATGGCGCTATAGTGCCTGCACAAGGGGGTAGGACCATAGACCCCCGATAGGTATGAGGAGCTAGAAGCCGCGGTGGCGGCCTTGAGGGCTCATGTGGTGACCAGTGAACGAGTTCGAGCAATTGAAGTTTCTCATCAGGAGTTGGCTCACATGGTGAAACACCTCACTGATGAGACAAAGGAGGCAATGAGTACTCTGAAGTATGAGATAGAGGAGCTTAAGGCTCAAATTAATTTGATTGAAGTAGCTGTGGGAAATTCAGTGACCATAGAAAGGGGCTAGAGGAATAGGGTCCCTGAGCCTCAGCGGTATGAGGGGAACAAGGATGCCAAATAGCTTGAAAATTTCCTATTTGATATTGAACAATACTTTCGGGCTACTCGCACCTCTATAGAAGAATACAAGGTCTCGATGGCTTCTATGTACTTGTCAGGGGATGCCAAATTGTGGTGGAGGTCCAAGTTCACAAATGACGTGTGTTCCATTAAAAGTTGGGACGAGTTGAAACGAGAATTAATAGCTACCTTCTTTTCGGAGAATGTGGAGTATAATGCTCGGAAGAAGTTGAGGGATTTGACCCATACTGGGACTATTCGTGATTATGTGAGAGAGTTTGCGGCATTGATGCTGGATATTAAGGACATGTCGGAGAAAGACAAGATGTTTGCTTTCCTTGAGGGCCTAAAGCCATGGGCTAGAATTGAGATTCAAAGACAACGGGTGCAGGATGTAGTCGCTGCCATGGTCGCTGCCGAGCGGCTTAACGATTACAGTGATGGCTCAAACAAACGCAAGGCCCCAACTAGTGGGAGCAATAACCATGCAGGTAATGGGAGTAAGACGGCTAGAGAGGAGAGGCCGATAACTTGGGGAGCCGGGAGAGGATTTCCAAACAAGGAGCCAGTGCAGAATAGGGGGAATGGTGGCTTTACGCCGAGGAATGGACCAAATAGGCTACCCCTAGCATGCTTCCTGTGTATGGGGCCTCATCGCGTGGCTGAGTGCCCACATAGTGGTGCATTGAGTGCTTTGGAACTTTCACGGCCTGAGAACACACTCCCTAACCCACCTACAGAGAATAGTGAGACCGATTTTGCCAGGATTGGGTCCATTCGTTTTCTGAGTGCATTACAATCGCAATTGGACAACATAAAGAAAGAACCGGGAAAGGGCTTGATGTACGTGGACTTGGTGATAAATGGGAAGGCGACTAGAGCTCTTGTTGACACGGGAGCAACAGATACTTTTATTTCACCTGAGGAAATCAAGAGATGCGGTTTAACAATTACTAGAGATGTGAGACAGATGAAAGCAGTTAATTCTGCTGCCGCCGAAATTTGTGGAAGTGTTAAGAGGGTGAGGGCCAAGCTTGGGTCCTGGGAGGGAAGCGTGGATTTCACTGTTTCCCCTATGGACGATTTTGATGTTGTGTTGGGACTGGATTTTATGACAAAAGCCCAGGCCATCCCCGTCCCTGCTGCGAGTTGCCTATTGTTTCTAGGGGATTGCCCGGGGGTGGTACCCGCTACCATTCTACCAAGAAGCGGAAAGATGCTGTCAGCAATACAATTTAAGAAAGGGGTGAAGAAGGGGGAACCTTCTTTTTTCATATTACCTATTCTACATGGGGAGTCAACCCTTGAAGGGGTACCAAATGGGATTTTGAGAGTGTTGGAGGATTATAAAGATGTCATGCCAGATCAGTTGCCAGAAGGGCTCCCTCCTCGAAGGACGGTGGATCATGAGATTGAACTGGTCCCCGGTGCCAAACCTCCTGCGAGATGCCCATACCGTATGTCCCCTCTGGAATTAGCTGAATTGAGGAAACAACTCGATGAACTGTTAAAAGCTGGGTTTATTCTACCGTCTAAAGCGCCATTTGGGGCACCCGTGTTGTTACAGAAGAAACATGATGGGAGCCTGAGATTGTGTATGGACTATAGAGCCCTGAACAAAGTGACTGTCCGGAACAAGTATCCTATCCCCTTAGTTGCGGACTTGTTCGACCAGCTAAATGGCGCGAAATATTTTACAAAGATGGATCTTCGATATGGGTATCATCAGGTAAGAGTGGCCGAGGGAGATGAACCGAAGACAACTTGTGTTACTCGATATGGGGCATTTGAGTTTCTTGTGATGCCATTTGGGCTAACCAATGCGCCTGTAACCTTTTACACCTTGATGAACCGGGTGTTCCATAATTTTTTAGACAAATTTGTGGTGATATACTTGGATGATATAATGGTATATAGTTCCTCTTTGACAAATCATGAAAACCATTTGCGGTTAGTGTTGCAGAGACTCAGAGATAATCAGCTATTTGTTAAAATGGAGAAATGTGCTTTTGCCCAAACTCAAATTAAGTTCCTAGGACACCTCGTTGGGCAGGGACATGTTCGAATGGATGAGGAAAAAGTGAAGGCAATCCAAGAATGGCCGACTCATAAGAGTGTCAGTGAGCTCAGATCATTCTTGGGATTAGCTAACTATTATAGACGGTTTGTCGAAGGCTACTCTCGGAGGACAGCTATACTTACCAATTTGTTAAAGAAAGGTGAGAAGTGGGTCTGGTCTAAAAAGTGTCAAGATGCTTTTGAGGGACTAAAAACTGTTGTGATGAACGACCCAGTCCTAGTATTACCAGACATTGAGAAACCAATGGAAGTTGAAACTGATGCATCTGACTTTGCCATATGGGGAGTACTCATGCAGGGTGGTCACCCTGTGGCCTTTGAAAGTCGGAAGTTGAGTGGTGCCGAGACGAGATATGCAACTCAGGAAAAGGAACTTCTAGCTGTGATCCATTGTCTCAGGGCTTGGAGGCATTATTTGTTGGGCTCAAAGTTTGTTGTTAAAACAGACAACACAGCTGCTAGTCATATCCTGACACAACCAAAACTGTCGGCAAGGCAAGCAAGATGGCAAGAGCGCTTAGTGGAGTTTGATTTCAGTTTTGAGCATAAAGCTGGGAAGAAGAATCAGGTAGCTGATGCGTTGAGTCGAAGGGCCGATCTGGCAACCCTTAGATTGATTGCTCATATGTCAGCTAGTAGGGTGACGAATGACATTCGAGAACTCATAATGGAGAATATAGGAAAGGATCCGCAGATGATGGCAATATTGAGGATGGTGGAAAGTGGCCAATCGAAGACCTTTTGGGTAGAGAATGGGATCCTAATGATGAAAGGTCCGCGTATGTATGTCCCGAGAGCGTGAGAACTTAGACAGAAACTACTACGTGAATGCCATGACACTCCCTGGGTAGGTCACCAAGGTTGGCGGCGTACTCTGGCCCTGTTGGAACAAGGATATTATTGGCCGCACATGCGACAGGATATTATGGACTATTTTCCAGCAAGACAAAGTGGATCGACAAAAGACTGCAGGATTGTTGGAGCCATTGTCAGTACCAGCACGACCTTGGGAGATCATTTCACTCGACTTCATAGTGAACTTGCCTCGGGTGGGGGATCTTGGAGCTGTCATGGTGGTGGTGGATCGGTTCTCAAAATATGCTACATTTATCCCTGCCCCCAAATATTATTCGGCGGAGGAGACAGCTCGGTTAGTCTTTAAACATGTGGTAAAGTATTGGGGTGTCCCACAAGATATCGTTAGTGACAGGGATGGTCGGTTCACTGGAAATTTCTGGAGAGAGTTATTCAAGATGTTGGGTTCCAAACTAAATTTGTCATCAAGTTATCATCCCTAGACGGATGGGCAGACGGAGCGCTTTAATGGGTTGTTAGAAGAGTACTTAAGGCATTTTATCCAGGCCAACCAGAAAAATTGGCCTTCTTTGTTGGATGTGGCACAACTTTGTTTTAATTAACAAAAGAGTTCTGCTACTAATAAAAGCCCATTTGAAATTGTGACAGGTCAGCAGCCGCGGCTTCCACACACCACTCTAGAGTCATACAAAGGAAAGTGTCCCCGAGCTTTTAATTTCTCAAATGAGTGGCGCCAAAATACAGAGATTGCTCGGGCTTATCTAGTGAAAGCTGCAAAACATATGAAGAAGTGGGCGGATCGTGGCCGAAGGGACCAGCAGTTCAAAGTTGGCGATCTAGTGCTTGTGAAGCTAATTGCAGAACAGTTGCGGTTCTTACGGAATAGAGATCGACGATTGGTGCAAAAGTATGAAGGACCAGTACCGATTGTGGCCAAAGTTGGAAATAACTCATACAAGATCAAGCCGCCCTCATGGATGAAAGTTCACCCTGTGTTCCATGTGAGCAACTTGAAGCCTTTTCATGCGAGCCCCTCATATGTTAGCCGAGGACAGAGTGATCGGGGCCCCATCTGTACCAAAACCCCAGCAGAACGTCGAGTTGAGGAGATCCTTGCTGATAGGTTTGTTACTGTGTCCAAGAAGAAGCCTGTTCGTGAGTACCTGGTCAAGTGGGAAGGTCTCAGAGCTGAAGAGACAAGTTGGGAGAGAGATCATGACCTAAAGGCGTTCAAGCAGAAAATCGAGGAGTTCCTTGCAGCTCAGTCGACGAGGGCGTCGACAAGTTAGGTGGGGGAGGATGTTGTGGCCATCCCCTCACATGGTGTCACAACCGAGTTCCGGCCCTGGCCGAGTCACTTCTACCATGCCCCATTTTCAAGCACATCAATGTTTTAGGAAGAAGAGTCTTTGTTTTCAATTATTTCTTTAGTTAGGAAAAAGTGTCCTCATTTCAAACAATAGAATGTTTACTCGGGTCATTTCTATGATGTTTTTTTTTCGCATATATGTAGGGGGTGGACAGTCGGCAAAGTTTGGGCTGATCCACTGGTAAAGGTATGTATCCTACACACTATCGAGGCGGCCCCTACCGCCCAAGTCGATGGTGTGGGTGAGTTTTCTAATGTAACCCGATGTTTCTTTTTTTTCTAATAAAATAAAAACTATTTTTTTTCCTACGGAGAAGTTGGGGGTCGACTGTGTGCATCCGCTATGCCCCACGGTTTCGACCATGGCTTGAAGAATGGTTTTGTGGCGCGGGACTAATGTGTTGCTTGCTTATTTTGAGCAGATCAATCGAGAGAAAAGGCTGACTTGATCGGGAAGAGTCCTTTTCAAGTGACGCACGGCTTAGCGACCGAGTGAACTAAAGGCTAAGGCCGTGACACAAGGCATCCCGCAAGGACATTTTCTTGTTTTTGCACATGGCAGAATTGCACCTTTCCCGCTACACTCATAAGCTTATCAATTTCCACCAAAATGGGCCACCAATGCCATGGTCGGAGAGAATAATCAAGAAACCAGCTTTGAATCACCTTGGATTCAATCTCAATTTTTAGGAAAGCTTTCCCACACCAATTCGCCTCCAGGAAAACTTCTAGGGCCATTTTAATTGTTTTTAAAACAGCAAAATCAGATCCTATCTCTTCAATTGGGCCGAGAAAATAGCTCTAAGAACTTCATCTTCATTGCGCAACACCCCTCCGCATCCTGCTCTGCCATCTTTGTGAATCCCACCTACATTAAATTTCACCACACCAGCCTTCGGGGGAGACCAAAAGGAGTTGCAAGCCGCCACACCACTACTTAAAACGCAAATCGGATTAACCCACCACTCATCTAGACATGGAGTCCAATTATCCTTTGTAGCCTTTAGCCAAAACAAAGCTCTTAATTTGGATAGGAATAGAATCTCATCTTGCTTAGGACTAAATGCCATTTGAATTTTATATCTAATTACAACCTCTAAAACCCTCATCAGTGCTTATAGGTATATACTAGCAATTCTAGACATGTAAAAAGTATTGACTATTTACTACAAATAAGAGCACCAACAACACCTCTGTAATAAGAAGACGTGACGGCACATAACCTTTTGCAGATTTTTAATGAATTCTTCCAATTAAATAATTTCATGTTAAAACAAAGTCGTGACAAGAACAACAATGAAGTTATTAGTTCAACACGAAAGCAATGGTAGACAAAACAAAACAAAACAAAAAAATACCATTACTACGCAATTCAAGATTTTTACATAATTGTTAACTACTAATTTTTTTAATTTACTTTTAATTTGCAGTTTATATCTCTTTTATATTCCTTAAAAGAAGTAGCAGAACAAGACAACTATAAGTTTACAACATAAACAACTACACAGCTAGACACCAATTTAAATCGATTCTATTAGAATAACCAAGGGGAAAACACTAATTTGAACCCAAAACAGCAATGAACACCAATTTAAATCAATTCTATTAGAATCACCAAGGAGAAAATACCAATTTAAACCCCAAAATAGCAAACTCAAATTTTATCAATTTGAGAAATATAAAAAAGTTTAAAGAACTTATCGGTTTTAGTGAAGAAGCTGGGGTTCGTGGAAAATCCTAAAATTCTTGAATCTTGTAGTAGTCAAGAACTACGTTGGAGAATAAGAGGGGATTAAGACAAATCCGGAGGCAAGCTCCCTCAGAAGAGGGTCTTGTCATCATCGGCTGAATCAATTCTTGCCATAGAAGCGAGGAGTTTTTTTTGCTCAACAGTAATATTTTTATTTATAAAAACCATAGTTGAGAGCTTCATTAAAAACCTCCCTAAGCCTAAGTGAAGGAAAAAACTACTACTCAACTAGGTTAAGTTACACCATGGATATAACATTCTACATCAACAGCAAATTCCAGACAACCATACATAATAACAAGATAGACACAAGGAGATTCAGAAGATAATCACCATCATGCTTTGAACAGGATAGATCTTTGCAACCCTTCCTTTGCTAGGTGATCAGCCGTCGCGTTCATTATTCTTGGGACATAAGAAAATTTCACTGTTCCAATCTCCCTGGTCAAAGCGTCAATCTCATCGAAATTCTCCCACCATCGCCAAGGTCTCAAAAGTGGGGATTCAATCCAATTTAGAACAACATGCGAATACGATTCTATCTCTAGTGCATATTTAAATTTTAGTCCTGCTTCCAAAAACACTTTCAGTGCAGTGTTAACAGCCACAAGTTCAGAATAATCCGGTCCTTGATCTGCTACTGGCCCTGAGAACATAGCTATTACGTCTCCCACTTTATTCCTAAGAACTCCACCACAACCTCCAGCACCATATTTAAAGGCACCATCAACATTGAATTTTACTGTACCTGCAGTAGGAGTAGACCAATTCTGCCAACCAGAATCGTTGTTAGTCATTAAAATGCAACTTAAAGGATCCTTCCACCAATTTTTCTCATTAAGGATTGTATTGTGGTTTACAGCCTTAATCCATATGAAGGCTCTCATTTTAGAATAGAACAGCATGTCCTTTAAGGTAGATGATTTGGTTTTGAACACCTTTTCATTTCGAGCCAGCCATAAACTCCATAGTGCTGCAGCCACTAATATGAGCCATATCGTTTGAACACTGCCGTTGCTATAAGCGCCAAAACAAAAACTAAGAAACTCATCTATACTTTCAACTTTTGGCCATATTATTTTCCACCAGTTACAGAAATCACTCCAAAATCGTTGTGCACCCCTACACTCCACAAAAAGATGGTTTGAAGTTTCAAGACATAAATCACACCATAGGCATTCCTCCTTGAAATTTTTTATTTGAAGGCCTCTAACTAAGAGAAATCCTTTAGTCGGGAGTTTATCAATCTTTAGCATCCAAAGGAAGGATTTCACCTTGGGGGGACTTTGATTTTCCATATGCTGTTGAAATCAAACATTGGGGCTTCAAAATTCATATTTTCCATCAATTCTGTCAATCTCTTTACTGTGAATCTACCAGATTGGTCATGGATCCATATAATTCTATCAGGTAACTCAGGCTTAAGAGTTTCACCTATTAGATCAGCTTTCATAGATTCTAGTACTTCTCTTTCTCTATCCAACAGAGACCTAAAAAAGAGAGATAACCAATCTACTTCCAAAAAAGAGAGTTTACCAACCAGTGAAAAGATTGTAGATCCTTTTCTGTTGCACAATTTGTTGGGAAACGCCGGTACACCCCATGGCCCAACAAAAATTTATCCGGCGTAATCCACCAGTAATCCATGTACAAGAGACGAATTTGGGTGATAAAGGATGAAACGTTACCTTAATAAATCTAGAATCTGGAAATCAGTCCACCCAAATGAAACGAACAATATTTTCTCTTCTCTAACTATTAGAGAGGTTTTTCAAAAAACATGAATAAATGACTGCTAGACCTTATGCCTTTATATGGCATTTAAAAACCTAATTCTAATTAAATTCGGATTCTTAAATATACAATATATTTAACCGAATATAATTAAATAGGTAGAATCTGATTCTACTTTAATTAGGTTTCTTTTAGAGATATATATATATATACTTTAATAATATTTGATAATTACAATAACTTATCAAATATTAACATATATATATAAACGAAATTATCCATAATTACAATAATTATAACAATTTCAGTTTCTCACTAATTACGTGTACAACAAATTTGTACACATGCTATCTAATCGATATTTGTTCGTTTCAATCATAGGGTGTGACCCTTGTAGGTTCATGTAACGTTAGCAGTAATATCCAGAACAATTCTAATTTTACAAGCAATGAGTGGCATCTAGCAATACATCATTGTTACCTAAGTTACATGAAATCGTGGTTTGATTTAACCTTTTTTCCGTGATTAACTTCTTTTATGTATTTCATTATTTTGTCCTCATATCTAGATCGGACATAAGTCATGGATTAGTCACACTTGTATAGTTTATCTAATGTTTCTTGATATCTTAAGTAGACTATTATAAACGAATAATTATGATATCCCATATCAATTTATTCGAGCATGGTCATGTATTTTTTAGTCTCACTCAATCAAGTGGCTTATGATATTACTCCTATTATGTAGGAGGTACAAATCCTATCTTGATCAACCATATTTCGCTATATGGATTATGACATATCCAATATCAGTCTTTATAGTGTAGTCAGTTACGACACACATTTGACCGTATCAAAATATGTCACTCACGATGTTGAAATAATGATGATCTCAAGTCTGAGGATCGTACATGTAGTTATCACCATAAGCAATGTTGTGACTGTCACATAATAATTCAAGAAACATGCTCATAGCGGGTCAGTCCAGTATGTTGTTCCCTAACACATACTTATGTTTTGATTTTGACATCTCCATGTCAATGACAACACTTTGTCATCAATCAACTACATATTAGTCTTAATACATTATCGTTGTTCAAGCCCACAATAATTATTGACTAAGGACGTTCAAGAATAACTATATTATTCTAAGGACTTTATTATAATTCAATTTATTTATTGATACACATAATAAGACTAAAATAATAATTGCTTTATATTAATAAACAAGATAAAATAAATATGTATTTTATAACCATCTCATAATTAGTATTTAGGCATACTCTAACACAATCCGGATAGTCGAGGGTAAGCTTCTTTGAGTGGTTTATTTCCTTTCCACCAGTCTTCCCGAAAACAAATTGACTTCCCATCACCCAGTTTCCATCAAATAGCATATTCACACATCCAGCAGTTCACATCCTCTTTAAACATATTTCTGACAATACCTTTCCACACTATCGATGCATTTGATTGCCTAGAAAGGTTGCTCATCCATTTCTGATCATCCCCCCATATTTTGCACATATAATCCTTCTCAACAATGCATTCTTTTCTATTGCAAATCTCCAACCCCATTTTGCCAAAAGTGCTTTGTTTTTGATTTTGAGGTCCATCACCCCCGGCTCCTCCTGCTTTCTTTAGCTTGTAGATAAGCGAGGATTGAAGAGGCTTTTTTATCCACACAACAGCCAAGCCACGAAAGGACCACTAACAGAAGACAACTATCCAACATTGTCAAAACACCGCTTACTCAAACCGTGAACCAAACCCAAAGCAAAAAAGCTCCAGCAGGGAACATTTATCACGTGATAACAACATTAAACAATCACCTTCATTTGAGCTTTCCCTCTATCGAAAACGGTAGGGTGAACACTAATCTTGGGTAAAGCAGATAAAAACCGACCCACTTTGATCTTCATGAAAGACATTATAGAAAAACCGAGATGGAAATCGAAATCAAAGCCAATCACCAGAGAGTTACAGAGTTGTTCAACAGAGTGAAGACACTTAAAAGAGGGGGCAAAAACATGGAAGGAACGTGGGACAGTCCTAAAACCCGAGATCTCGCTATTCCAAGCCAAAAAAGCAAGCAAAGCTTTGCCTTTGTCCAAGGTTACAGCAACAAAACTAGGTTCAACTTCCTTAGGGATAAACGAGTCAAACAAGTCCCACCATTTAGGGGACAAAATCCCCGGATTAAGGGAGGACACGTTTACCAAGGGAAGACGAGCAGCTCCCCCATCCGGAACCATCGCAAGCTCACCTTCGGCAGTTGAATCAAAGACCAAGATCCGCACCAATGAGCTGTCAGCCGGGGAGAGGACTGAACGTCTTCCGATAAGGAACACAAGATCAAACAACATTGAACCACACTCAACGCCACCAATGTTGTCATCTCCTCCTCCATCCAATGCCACCATGCCCGCTTTTGTCTCCCGCCCGGTCGATGAAAGGCCGACTGTGAACGTCTCAGATCGAATATCAATTCCCAAATTTGCGATCTGGGATGCATGACTCCTTCTTTGCTCCTTCTTGCGCCAAACGATCCAAGTTCTTCCGTCCCAACAGCGGTACTGAGCAGCCTCTTGTCGGAGCACCATATCCCTACCACCACAGATTTCGACATGGTGTTCCTTCCACAAATAGATCTGGCTGGAATCCTTACCCCAAACCTCTCCCACTCGAACGACATACCGCCACCGCACCGCTTCTCCTTCCAATCTGGTTTCCTACACCACCTCAAAAACTATGGAGGAGCGACGGGGCCACTCGCCGGGGAAAGACCACACAACCGAGATGGATTCCGAGCAGAACCTCAAATAGTCTTGCAGACCAGTGATGGTAACGGGGAAAGATAGGGAGCAGTGGCTAGGGAAAACGTAGAAAGAGGGAGGGAAGATTTGAGATCGCAGGACAGGGGAGGCAAAGAAAGAGAGAGGGGAGAGCTTCTCACTCTTCATTTTTATTTAGGCTCGACCTTTTTTTATGGATTGCAATTTCAATTTTAATATATGTTAATTAGAGAAGATGATTTGGAAATTAAAAATCTGAGTGTAGATGATGTGTTAAAAGATAATAACATAGATTTTTTTTAATAATTAAATACCACAGATGATGCAATAAAATCGGTTTATAAAATAATTTTTTTAAAATTAGACTTTTAGCTAATAGAAAAGTTAATGCGTTGGATTTTCTTTTCTGCAGTAGCATTTATCATTTAACAATTTTCAATTATTTAAGGAAATAGTAACCGATGTTCGAGTAAAGAAGCTTTGTTCTATTATCTCGTGATTAATGCTACTACGAATAGAAATCATGTATCTTTTTTGGTGTCTCTATTTATGTCCCACAATAAAAATTTAGGTTTATAGTTTATGTTTAAGATTTAAGTTTAGGGTTTAGGCTTATAGTTCAAGGAATTTGGGGTATGGTGTGTTTTTAGGGTTTATGGTTTAAGATTTAAAATTTAGGGTTGTGACTTAGAATTTGGTTTTTCTTCAGTGTTGGGGATAGAAAGAGACATAGAAAAGGGGTAGATGATTTTTATTTGTGTTAACGAGGGTACCCAAGTAGGGATTGATTAAAAATATTAATTTTGGTATAACTCGTGTTAACAAGAGTACCCAAGTAGGGATTGTGATGAACGGTGAAGAACAAGCAATTTTGGAGAAGGACAATGACTAAATTGATATGATTTTAAATACTAATGGTTAAATTCGTTGAATTATTTCAAATTAGGATCAACTTGACAGAATGTATAACTTTTGGGACTAAAACTTTTATTATTCCATGCCACATGAGATGTCCGTTCCAACTTTAACGGCAGTGTAATTTGATTGTGACCAAATTTTAATTGAGTGACTCAATTGTAAATTTAAAAACAAATATGACTTGATCGTAACTAAATTAATAATTGAATGACCTTAAATGTAGTTTACCCTTATTATTATAGGCTAAAAAACCATTACAAAACCCCCCTCATAAAAAGCCATTAAAAATAAATTTTGAATTAAATTAAAACTGTAAATACTGAAGTGTAAGTTTAATAATTTTTTGAATCAATTTGTTTTTTTTTTTCAGTTCCAATTGAATGCAGTAAAGGTTCACCAGCTCTATCATAAACTCTCTACAGAGATTTACAGGAGTTTTGGGTGCAAAATAAATAACCATTAAAACTTTGGTTGGCCTATATCTGCTATACATTAAAACAAGATATAATCAACGGATTTACATCAAGAAATGGGAAAGGATTGAAATTGTAATTTAGCCATTAAAACATCATATTATGTTAATTATTTAAAATTACGAGGTTTGAACAACTTCAAGTTCCCTGCCTATAAATAGACTTATGGACTTGGAATAAATTAAGGTGTGGGACTAACAGTATAAGAAAATGAAAGGTGCTTGTTACCATCTGGCTTTGAATCTCTTTGTTTCGGTTTCCTCGTTTGCCTTCGCGTATGACCCTAGTCCCCTCCAGGACTTTTGTGTGGCCAACAATGGAGGTAACTCTCTTTGTCATATGCTATGTTTTCTTTATTTTTTGGTACTTCAAAACAATCATGCTTTCGACTAACACGGCTTCGATTTCGTGCAGTGTTTGTGAATGAGAAGTTGTGCAAGGACCCAAAGCTTGCAACGACAAATGACTTCTTCTTTTCAGGGCTAAACATCCCGAAGAACACGTCGAGTTCGGTTGGATCGGTGGTTACTTCGGTGAATGTTGAGCAAATACCATGACTAAACACGCTAGGGATATCTTTGGCCCGTATTGATTATGCGCCAAATGGTGGGCTAAACCCGCCTCACACTCACCCTCGTGCCACCGAGATCCTTGTGGTCCTAGAAGGCATACTCTACGTCAGATTTGTTACATCGAGTCCGGATAATCGTCTCATCTCTAAAACCCTTCATCCAGATGACGTTTTCGTATTCCCCATTGGTCTGATTCACTTTCAACAGAATGTGGTAAAGACCAATGCGGTTGCTTTTGCTGGTTTGAGCAGCCAAAACCCTGGTGTGATTGCAATAGCAAATGCTGTTTTCGGATCGAATCTGCCCAATAAAGTTGATGTTCTTACTAGGGCCTTTCAGCTGAGTAACAAAATTGTGAAATACCTGCAGTCAAGGTTTTGATGCAAGATTTTACATGTTGTGGAACTATTTTGCAACAAACATGAAATGGCTTTCCTTCTTTACAATATAATAAATTATGTATCCCTGCTCAATCTTTAAGTTTTGATCATACATACATACATACTGGTGAAAAGAAAACATGGCAATTTGTTCAACTGTTTAAGTAGGCAATGAAAAGACTTGAATGCTTCCTAGCAACTTCATTAATTCAAGATGAACCGATGTTCGAGTAAAGAAATCTCAGAAGAGGATGCATCTTGCTTGTTGTTTCTGACGAGATGAAGTGATGTTTGAGTAAAGAAATCTCTGAAGAGAAGATCAAGGAAGCTGTTTTTAGTATGGGGAGGCCAAAGCACCAGGCCCTAATGGTTTTCCAAGATGTTTTAATCATTCCTTCTGGGATGTTGTAAATGGAGACCTTGTTACCATGGTTACCCACTTCTTTTGTACTGGCTCTTTGGAACATGAGATCAACAATAAAAATTTCGTTATCATTCCCAAGACGAAGAACCCTGTGAGGCCAACCACTTATGACCGATTAGCTTATATAACTTTTCTATGAAAGTTATTATAAATATTCTGTCCTCACGTCTCAAAGATTTTTCTTTCGGATATCATTGCCCTCGCACAATCCGCTTTTGTTAATGGGAGACTTATTCAGGATAACATCATTCTTGCTCGTAAGGCTTTCCATGTCGGAGATCGAAGAAAGGCTCTAAAGGATCCATGGCCCTCAAGATTCATATGGAGAAAGCCTATGATAAAGTTGATTGGGACCTTCTTCAGTTTATTGTGTCCAAAATGGGTTTTTCTAACTTGTGGGTTCAAAGAGTTATGAAGTGTGTCTCCTCTATCTCCTTTTCCCTGGTTGTTAACGGGGAAAGACAAGGGAAGTTCTTTCTGAGTAGAGGCCTTAGACAAGGGGATCTCCTATCTCCCTTTCTTTTCCTCTTTATCTCGAACATTTTTACATAGCTTATTGCTAGGGAGATGAACTCCTCCCTTTCTATTTTCTCTGGCCGATAAAAAGAATTGTCATGCTATCATTAGTATTTTGGACAACTTCCAACACATGACATAGCAAACCTTTAATTCCTTCAAATCATCAGACTTCTTCTCTCCTAATGTAAGCACAAGTCTTAAACAATATCTGTTTTCTATCATTGGTTTCAATCTTATGGAAGAAGATAGTAAGTATTTGGGTCTTCCTTCTATTTGGGGAATGAGCAAGAAAGAGGCGCTTAAATTCATTATGGAGAGAGTAAAGACTAAACTCAAAGGTTGGAAAGCAAAGTTTCTAACCCAAGCAGGCAAGGAAGTCCTTATCAAAGTTCTTGTCCAGGCTATTGCTACTTATGCCATGCAATGATTTCTCCTACCTTCCACTTTCTGTGATGAAATTTGCTCTCTAGTGGGGAAATTTTGGTGGAATAATGTCAATGCTAAGGAAAGAAGCATTCACTGGATGCTCTTCTATCAACTGCATTGTTCTGACCAATGAGGCATTTTGAGGCTTGCTCTCTCATTTGTTTCAAAAGATGGATTGTTCAGGGTATTGCTCCTAAGAAATCTCTAATAGATTTTATTGCTCAAAAGCATTGTTAAGGGACGGATCTTTTATGTGGAAGTTGTGTCATAACATTGTTCTGAGAACTTTGCATTGAGCATCTGCTTTTCTTTTGTCCCTTTACGCAAACAATCTGGAGAGTTTCAGGGTTCAGCTATTCCCCCTCCCCGATTGGTTTTTCGAGTTTTGATAAATGGTGGGAGAAAATTATGAACTTTAGGAGTTTATGAACCTTTTGATGAAGGATGTAATCTTATTGCCTTTCTTTGTTAGGCAATTTAAAAATCTAGAAATGACTTTGTCTTTGAAGGACTGGTTGATTCTCCATGGGATGTATGGAATGCGGCTGAAAGAGCTTTCGTGGAATTCTCTCAGGTCTAAATTAGGTCACCCAAGGGATCGCATCCTTGTCCTCCTATTTTCATGTCTTGGGTTCCCCCTCTAGCGGGGACGATCAAAGTTAACTGTGATGCAGCTTTTATGAAGACGATCGGCAAGACTTAGGTGGCAGCGGTTGGTCGTCACCATACTAGTTCTCTCCTTTGTAGAGATACGGCAGTTTTGTTGGCAATCCAAATGGGGATCTTATTGGCCAAGGAAGAAGGTTTTTGCAGGGTTGTCTTTGAATCTGATTGTCTCGAGGTGGTTAACTGCCTTAATCTTGCTCATCGGTCTTGTTGGGAAATTACTGTTATTGAAGAGGATATTCTTTCCCTATCCTCTTTTTTTTTTCTTGTCTTTTTTCTTTTGTTCCATGTGCATGTAATAAAGTGTGATTGGATCACTTTTAAAAAATAAATTTATTTTAATAAAATGTTTTATTTATTAAAACAACATTTTTGGTCTATAGAAACTAGAAAAAGGTTTTAACAAACACATATGTACACATAAAAGACATTAAAAAATATTTTCAAATTTGCAAGTTAAATTTCGATTTATTTATCCATTTTACGAAATAATTTTTAACGCTAAAAAATGAACTTCAATAAATAAAGGAAAGGTTTGGTAATTAGTTTTTTCATTTTTAAACAAACCCACGAAAAAAATGTGCTATAGTTTTTAAAAATCAATTAGTGATTAAACACTAAAAAGGTCTATATTCATTTCAACTATTAAAATAAAAAGTGTATTTTATTAAATTATGAAATTTTACAACATTGGTGTCTAATCTGAAATAAGAACCTATTCCTAAGAACAAAACATAATTTGGAGACATAAAAAATAACTAAATTACTTAAAATATTAACTAAATAATTGCTAAACTTAAATAAAGGAAAGGGTAATTAGTTTTTATTTTTTAAAGAAAAAAATTTGAATTAGGGACCCAATCGAAATAAAATGAAATGTGATGGTCGAATTGAAAGAGAAAAAGAATTTGGAGGTCAATTTAAAATAAAAAAGGAAGAAATTGAAGAGAATGAAAACTGGAGAGCCACGATGGAAGACCTGGCAAAGAAGGGCACGGGTTGAAGAGTGGATACGGGCGGGTCTCGGGTCGATATATATAGCCAGCGTTATAAACAAAATCATTTTATTCCCCCTCTTGAATAGATCAAACCGGTGCTCTAAAAATCCTCTAAACTTGTTCTTCGTGTTCTTCATGAACTGAAGAACACGATGAACATCCGTCGTGCTAGCCGCCTTCTACCGGCGCCAGCCGCCGTTGCCGATAGCGAAAAATTCTAGAAAAATCCCCATTTCCCGGATTCCAGTGGCCCCAAATCATATTTTTCTCACCGGAGCTACATCGAAACCAAATCCACAACGGTGCTATTCAAAACAAAGGTAAAAAATAACCCTTTTATTTAAATTATAAATAATAACAATAGAAGAATAAATTACCAGAAAGCTTGCTTTATTTCCACTGGGAATCCGATTACAACTTTTGTTTGCTATCCTTAAATTCGATTGCTATACTTTATGTATTATGTGTATATTGTGTGTAACTCTTGTGTGTATGTTGTTCGTTTCTACATATAATTACATGGGGGTTTATATAGTTACAGAAATGTTTGGTTTCCAAGCTCAAATCCCAGATTTCTTCCCCTAAAATTCATCATCTTTGATTTGAATTGCTTGATCTTTTCCATGGCGTTAATTTAGGGATTTAATCCTTCCCATATTGGTTGACTTTGCTTCTGATTTGGTTTCAGTTTCTAGCTAGGGCTTCAATTTGGGGATTTAACTCCCTTTTTGGTTCAATTCTAACCCTTGCTTTTTGTTTCCGGTGATTACAAATGGCAACAAATCTACCGGCGGGAGCAATCAAAGTGACGAAAAACGGCATGAGCTCTACCGAAGAAGACGAAATGCTCGCTAAAAGCTAAAAAGACGGGCGCATGGTTACCACGCGTGATCTCCTATGGTACGATCTGGGCCGTTAGATCGTGACCTGATCTAACGGTCATCAATGGTGCGGGGCTATAACATCTTCAGTTGGTGTGATCTACTCTTTTGGATCAATCATTGATCAATGGTTGTCATTCGACTGCGCAAGGAGCAAGGAAAGAAAATTAGGGTTCCATTTTCATTAAAACTGGGCCAAATAGGCCTTTATTGTATATGGACATGCTTTTTATTTATTTTTTGTAATGGACATTTGATTTATTTTAACTAAATGGGTTTTATACAATTGTCTGTTTTTTATATTTTGGATTTTATACTAACTATTAACTATTATACTAACTATAACACTAACAATGATAATACTATTACATTAACAATATTATGTAACACAATAATACTAATGACAATGTAACACTAATATATAAAAATTATACTAATTAGGAAAACAATAACAATATAAGTGAAAATATAAAAATTCAGTGACAACAGCTGCTCCTCTTTGGTCATTCTGGTGAAACAGGAATAGAGCAAAGATCAAAGCACACTGATTTTCACCAATTACCAAACATGTCAAAACTCAACGCCTTAACAAACTAGTGGGTTCCGCTCTCCTCATGCTCGAACAGATAAGCGGGTTCTATCCTCCTCATGCTCGGATAGATAAGCATACCAAATAAGGGTTCCATCCTCCTAATGCTCGAATGGATAAGCAAGTTAAAAAAGGGTTTCATCCTCCTTATGCTTGGATGGATAAGCAGGTTCTATTCTCCTCATGCTCAAATAGATAAGCAAGTTCTATTCTCCATATGCCCGAATAGATAGGCGGGTTCTATTATCTTCAAGCCCGAATAGATAGGCAGGTTCTATCCTCCTCATGCTCGGATGGATAAGTAGACTGAAAAAAGGTTACATCTTCCTTATGCTCGGATGGATAAGCGAGTTCTATTCTCCTTAAGCCTGAATAGATAGGCAAGCTCAAAAAAGAGGTTTCATCCTCTAGATGCTCAGACGGATAAGCAATGTTCTAAATTTATCAAAATGAATAGATGATATGTTTATGATGCGCATGCCCCTAGGGATGCCTAACACATGAATGTGTGTTACTTTTCTTTTACCTTTTAAATTCTTTTCAACTGGATTAATTTTCTATCAGGTATTAGACCCAAAAGAAACTGTAAAGCTCCAGGGAACTTGGATCGTATCATCTCAAACATTTTCTCAACTTTGGCAAGAGATGGTAGGTGTCTACTCTGGCGCATCTCAATAAAATGAGAAGCAATATGAATTCCTGTCATTTCTCCACACCGAATAAGACTTTGCACAATGTTATTAGTATCACAGTGAGCAAGCAATTTAGCAACAGCCCGTCTTTCAATCCTAGATGATTCCACTGATTTCTTGTTTAACACTTCACTGACCATTCCTCATAAATGAATCTTTGCCATTCTCATTCTTTGCACCTCCTTATAGAATGTTTTTGATCTTTTGCACATTTGCTCACTCAATCCAATTATCGTGTACTCCTGGTTGGAATGACTGACTTTATCCTCATATTCTTCAATATTCTTCCAATGTCACAAGCCTCCTTTAATGAAGATCCTGATGTTCTTCCAATGCCTGTAAAATTGTTCTCATTGTTATGGAAGAAAGTTCATACTGTCATCAATATTCAGTGACAGGCCTTCTTGAGTACCTTTGAAAATTGAATGGAAACCCTTATCATTAGTTATCTCCTCCAATGTCTGTAAAATTGTTCTCATTGTTTGTGGAAGAATAACTATCTTGTATAGACGTCTCTATTTTGCAACATGCTGCCTTAAAGTAATGTCAAAAACCCTCAACACTTCCTGAGAATTCTCTGATTCTTGTCTTCTAGAACTTTGAATTGCTTGCGTGGAAATATTTGCAGCAAAACTTATCTCCACTTTAAATGAATTCATGTGTTTAACACTTTTTCATGCCCCAAGTTTAAAACTTAACCATAGAACACCTCATAGTTCTGACACCCTTTTAAACAAATTTTAAAGAAAATGCTAAAAAATCTTCTGCATGTTTTAAGTGATGTCAAACTTATTAATTCTCATTTCAATGCAAGATGCTTATGTGAAATCGGAGAAGGTTCTAAGCAAAGAAAGTAAGCTTTAAGAAAAAAATTTATCAATACTGTGGCAAACAGAAATGAATAACAAATATTCAGATATCCATGACCAAAACTCTTCATGTCAAAACATCATGAGATGCCCTGAATGCTACCCATGCCAAGCAGATTTCAAAAATGGTGACAATGCGAGAAGATATATAATTCATCCATGTCATGTTCTCGAGAGAACTACTCATCATATCAACCACGTGAGCCGCCCTTTGTGAGTTTTCAACTCAAGTCTTCCTTTGGTTTCAAAACACCCTTTACGGGTTTTCATTTTGAATCCCCTTTTTCTTTTTTTTTTTTTTTTCCTTTTTCTTTTTTTCCTTTTTTTTCTTTCTTCTTCTTTTTCTCTTTTTTTTCTTTTCTTCTTCTTCTTCAGACATAGTACTTTTTGACTAAATCCGAGTTTATCGGGCTCTGAAGTTTATCACCATCCATTTCAGCCAAAATTAATGCCCCACTTGAGAAAACCTTTGTTACAATGTAAGGTCCATCCCAATTTGGTGCCCATTTTCCGTGGAAATCACTTTGGATTGGTAACTTCTTCTTTAACACCAAATCTCCTTCTTTGAATTCTCTAGGGAGAACTTTCTTCTCATGTGCCCTTATCATCCTTCTTTGGTACATCTGCCCATGACACAATGCCTTCAACCTTTTCTCATCAATTAGATTCAGTTGATCATATCTCGATTGGATCCATTCTGCCTCCTCCAATTTTATCTCCATTAAGATGCGGAGCGATGGAATCTCAACCTCAATTGGCAATATTGCTTCTACTCCGTACACCAAAGAAAATGGTGTTGCCCCGGTGGACGTTCGTACTAAAGTTTGGTATGTATATAAGGCAAACGGTAATTTCTCATGCCAGTCTTTATATGTGTCAACCATTTTTGCGACTATCTTCTTGATATTCTTATTCGTAGCCTCCACTGTCTCATTCATCTTTGGGCGATATATCACTAAATTATGATTTTTGACATAGAACTGCTCACAGACTCCAGCTATCATCTTATTGTTCAGATTGGAGGCATTATCGGTTATGATACTTTCAAGCAAGCCATACCGATAAACGATTTTTTTAAAGAATTTGCAAACTGTAAATCTAGTGACGTTTGGATACGAGGCTGCTTCAACCCACTTTGTGAAGTAGTCAATGGCTACCAGAATAAAATGATGTTCGTTTGATGCTTTCGGATGAATCTGATCGATGACATCGATGCCCCACATGGAAAATGGTCAGGAAGCTGACATAACATAGAGTGGCTGAGGAGGGGTGTGAACCTTATCTGCATAAATCTGGCATTTGTGGCATTTGCGAGAATAATTGATACAGTCTCCTTCCATAGTTTACCAATAATATCTGAAGCGCATGATTCTTCTGGCCATGGTGAAGCCGCTAGGATGAATTCTACAAACTCTTTCATGAACCTCTTCTAAAATCAGCTGAGCTTCTTTTGCATCCACATATCTCAAAGGCACTTGATCTCGACTTCTCTTGTACAAAATTTCTCCATGAAGAACATACCCCGATACCAATTTCCTGATCATTTTCTTCTCATTCTCAGTTGCCTAAGGTGGGTATTGATGAGATTCTATATACTATATGATGTCATAGTACCATGGTTGGCCATCTGTTTCTTCTTCCACGTTATAGAAGTGAGCCGGGAATATAGCATTTTCAGTTTGATAGGCATCATCCTAGAGCATTCACTTGCTTTAAACATGGTGGCTAGAGTGGCTAAGGCATCAGCCATCTGGTTATCCTCTCTGGGGAGATACTTAAAAGTGATCTCATCAAATTTTTTAGTTAATTCAATGACCAACTTGTGATATTCTATCAACTTTGCATCTTTTGTCTCTCATTTACCCCGTATCTTATAGATAACCAACACCGAGTCTCTAAAAACTTTCAGATTACGTATCTTCCTTTCGATAGCCTCCCTTAGCCCTAAGATGCAAGCCTCATATTCTTATTGGTGCAGAAGAACTTCAAACGACTGGTGAAAGGGTAATAATCCACTTCCGGTGAAACCAAAACTGCCTCAATACCACGTCCTAAAGCATTTGCAGCACCATCGAAGTTCAAGATCCATGATTCTATTGGGGCTTCAACATCTTCTGAAACACACATCAACTCTTCATTAGGGAAATTGAAATTTAACGCCTCATAGTCATCACAGGCGTGGCTTGCCAAAAAGTCAGCTATAACACTCCCCTTTACTACTTTTGGCTTACATATTGGATGTCAAATTCTGAAAATAGCATTTGCCAGCGTACTAATCTTCCTGATAGGGCTAGAGCTTCCATCATGAACTTTAATGGATTGAAATCAACCATGTAGAATGGTATAACATATATTGCCCAAGTCTTTTAGCTGTTCATACCAAAGCGCAGCACAGTTTTTCAATTGAGGAATACCTGGTCTCGCAATCGGTGAATTTCTTGCTCAGGTAATATATTGCCTTTTCTTTTTTCTAGTTTCATCATGTTGTCCCAGCACACAACCCATAGAGTTTTCATACATCGTTAGGTATAGAATCAATGGTTTCTTGGGAAGTGGTGGTACTAGCACATGAGGATTAGTTAACTGGTCTTTGATTCTTTCTAAGGCTACCTGACATTCTTTATTCCATGTTCCTGGGTTATTCTTTCTTTGTAGCCTGAACATTAGATCACATTTATCAGTTAACTAAGAGATAAAACGGGCGATGTAATTTAACCTCCCTAGGAAACCCTGAACCTCCTTCTGTGTTTGAGGTGGTAGGAGTTCTTGTATGGCCTTAATCTTATCTGGATCAATCTCAATTTCTCTCATACGTACCATAAAGCCTAATAATTTTCCTGATAAAACCCTAAATGTACACTTGTTTGGGTTAAACTTTAACTGGAATTTCCTCAACCTTTGAAAAAGTTTCTCTAAGTTCACTAGATTCTCCTCTTCAGACCGGGATTTGGCGATCATATCGTCCACGTATACTTCTATTTCTCGGTGCATCATGTCATGAAAAAGGGTGACCATGGATCTTTGGTAGGTTGCCCATGTATTCTTTAAACCAAAGGGCATTACCTTATAGTAAAAGGTTCCCCACAATGTTATAAAGGTAGTCTTTTCCATATCTTCTGGGCACATTTTAATATGGTTATACCCAGAGAAACCATCTATGAAAGAGAAAAGGGAGTGCCCAGCTGTGTTATCCACTAATATGTCGATATGTGGTAACGGGAAATTATCTTTGGGACTTGCTCTGTTGAGGTCCCTGTAATCAATGCACGTGCGTACTTTTCCATGTTTTTAGGAGCTAGGACGATGTTAACCACCCATTTTGGATATTTTGCCACTTCAAGAAACCCTGCATCAAATTGTTTCTTCACTTCATCTCTAACCTTTGGGAGCATTTCAGCTTTCGTCCATCTAAGCTTCTATTTCACAGGCTCGCATCATTCCTTTATTGGGAGTCGATGTACAATGATATCAGTGTCAAAACCAGGCATGTCTTGGTATTACCAGGAAAAAATATCTTTGAATTCTTTTATGAGCTCTATTAGGCTTTGTCGAGTATTAGTTGTAATGGTGGTGTTAATCTTCACTTCGCGTTTTTCTTCTTCTGTGCCAAGATTCAGAATTTCCAGGTCCTCCTTATATGGTAGAATCTGTTTCTCTTCTCCTTCTAATATTCTGAACAGATCACTGGGCAAGTCATATTCTTCATCATCATCAACATTCTTGACTTGTTCTAGGCATAAATGTAGTTCAAAATCAACCTCAAGGCCTGACTCGGAGTCATTTGTGCCATTAATATCTGAAAACCTGTAAAGAAAAGGGTATAGAATATATACAAAGAAAAGATATGAATGGAATGATTTGTTTTTAGTTTTTATTTTGTTTTGAGTTTTACTTATGAAAGGAGTTTGCCACACAAGATTTGTTGAAAGGGAAAAGATGCATATTATAAGTTTGGACATAGACCCTTTACATAAGATTCCTAATTGTCTTCGGGTCCAAAGGCAAAAGGGTAGGTTCTGATAATTACTCTAAAACTATCTCACAAACTACAAGAATTTCTTCAGCAGTCAAGTTGTCAAGTTTAGAGTAGGGGCGAATCATGGACAAGTACTTGTTCTCTCCTTCTTCATCTGTTATGGAATTGACGCTCAGCTTCTCGAATGCTTCACATAGGTCATTATTTCCTTTCTCCTCCTCATTCACTTGAGCATTTGGATCTAGAAAGCCTCCGAATTTGAAATTATGGCTCAGGGGTGGAAATGTCATTGGCTCCCACTTAATTTCCTCCTTTTTCAATCTTGCCCTCCTTATTTCTTGATGTTTTCTAATCTCTGCTCTTCTTTTCCAATGGTTAGGTTTGAAACCTATCCCAAATCGATTATTCTTGGCAGGGATAACTACGGAATATAACCTTCCTAGGCGTCTCTTTCCAAATCATTTCCCAATTTCAGCTCATTTTTTGAGTGATTATTTCACCTGCATTTTTGCGCAGCTGGATAATTCTGGTTCTGGTACTTTGCTTCCCTCGGTGACAAAGGTTACATTGACTAGCTCTAATGTCCTAAAGTGACACTTAAGCGCACCCTCATCGACCTTGATGTAGGGTGCATTAGTGGCAACTGATACAATAATTTCCTCATCTACACCTACCACTACTAGCTGTCCATCATTCACAAATTTTAGCTTCTGATGTAAAGTGGAGGGGACCGCTCTTGTTGTATGAATCCATAGACGCTGAAAAAAGTAACTGTAACTGGTTTTATGTCTATAACCACAAACTCCACTTCGAAAGTTGATGGTCTGACTTGCAAAGGCACTTCAATTCTTCATATCACCTCCCTTTGTGTCCCATCGAATGCTCTTACAGTGTTCTGATAAGCCCTCATATACGAGCTGTCTATTGGCAGCTTCTTTAATGTTGCCAACGGGAGAACATTTATGGCTGACCCATTATCAATCAGGACACCTAGTAGCATGTATCATTTACATCTTGTGGAAATATGTAGGGCCTTGCATGATCATTTCCCTCCTTCAGGTATCTCCTCATCATTGAAAGAAATAAAAATATTTACAGCAATATTACCGACCAACATATCCATCTTGTCAGTCGAAATCTCATTTGGCACAAACGTTTGATTTAGAATCTTTAGCAAGGCCTCACGGTGACCCTAAAAACTTAGTAGCAGAGACAACATAGAGATTCAGGTCGGGAGCTTATGAAGCTGCTCCACCACATTGTACTCACTGTGCTTGAGTATCTTTATAAATTATTGAGCCTCTGACTCCTTGATAGGCTCTAGATACACTGGTGGCTTCTCTTTAAAGAAATCTCATTCTCATTCTTTCTCTGACTATTCAGTAGTGGTTTTTTTCTGCACCGTATCTATGTTTTCTACCGTTGGCGGGGAGTACAAACTTTCGCTCCTTGTGAAGCGGCTTACTTCATTTACTGGTTCTTCCTTTGTCTTATCTTCAACTGATGATTCCCCAGGTGTTGTTACTGAAAAGGCATAGTTTCGAGGTACATATTTGCTTTTCTTATATGGGAATCAAGTCGGTGTCTTTATTATTAGTCGTGGGATCACACCTTTAGTAGGTTCATTTACACTTGCCTTGGTCTTGGTAACCAAAGGCTTCATCATTGTATAATCTTTCCTTGGGTTTGTCTCTTCTACTGCACATACATCCATCATGTGCTCCTTGCTTACTTTTTCGAAAAATTCAAGCTCTTTACTATCCATCTTAGCCTAAACCAGGCGTTTGAATTCTGAGTAGTATTCAATCTCATGTCTTCCTGCTCTATGGTACTCACAATATAGCACATCTTTAACCATCATCTCTCGGGCTTCTCATTCTAACAACCCAGCTCCAACCATTTCGGTCCACACCCATTTCATTGATGCCTTGACTTCAGCAACATATATCTTGACCCTCTTATCCTCTTCTTCGATGATAGCATTCACTCCTGCTTTCTGGTGATTTGGCAGAGGGTTTTTTTCTCTTCAGAAGTTTCAAATGACAACATGCATGATTTCCTTAGATCGTCTACCACTCTTTTAAAAGTAATGCAATTCTCAATAGTGTTCCCCCTAATACCTGCGTGGTATTCTTATTGTGCATCCTCATTGTACCATGCGGGATATGAAGGTGAGAAATGAGGAACATGGCGTGGTAGTACCATATGAGACTTGATCAATTCAGCGAACAATTCTGCATATGTCATTGGAATAGGAGGAAAGTATGGCTTTGAATTCCCTTGATATCTTCATTCTTTCTTCTGTGAGCTTGTTGCAACATGGGCTGGAATTGAAGCATTGGGTTTGCTAAAAACCACCCCCTTTGAATAATTAGGGTTGTAGACATTCGTCGCATTAACCTCATTCTCTCTCTTCTTGTAGGATTTCTTTGTTTCTCCTCTATCCAACTTTCCACTTTTGACAGCTGCCAAGATCAATTCACCATTCATTAACATGTCTCTGAAGTTTTTGGTTGCATGATTTATCATACGATCATAAAATGAACCCTTCAAGGTTTTCACAAACATTGGGGTAATTTTATTCTCAAGTAATGACGGCTGAACCTGAGCAGCTACATCCTTCCACCTTTGCGCGTATTGTCAGAAACTTTCATGATGCTTTTGTTCCATCCCTTACAGGACCAGTCTGGTTGGAACCATATCAGTGACGTACTTGTGTTGCTCACCAAAGGCTCTAGATAGATCTTTCTAGGATCGAACATTGACCCGGCTCAACTGCGTATACCAACGTGCAGCTGACCCTACTAAGCTATCCTGTAAGCAATGGATAAGTAGCTTCTCGTTGCCCAGGTACATTGACATCTTCTTGCAGTACATAGTTACATGTGCTGATGGGCATATAGTTCCATTATATTTCTCAAAATTATGGACCTTAAATTTTGGGGGCACCACCAAATCTGTCACCAAAACTCAGCTCCCTAGCTTCCACCCATCCATGAGTGCTTCCTTCTTGGAAGGATTTGATCATTCCTTCAAGCTTCTCATATCGATCCTCTCATTTCTTTTTGGCTTTAGCCTTATTAGTAATTTCATCAAGATCGGGCAACTCATAGCTATGAGCTCCATCAGTATTGGCTTTTAACTCATTTCGGATGAAAGACTTAGCAAAGTGGGGATGTAACTTAACCTTTGGTGTAGAGGCGTTCTTTTGCATTCCAAGATGGCCGAAAGTCATTCCCTAGAATTGGGGTAGCGCATTGGTTTCTTCACCAGTTTCTGTTGCATCTGGGTCCTTGAACCCTAGCATAGCCGCAATCGAGCTGATTGTCTTTCAATGTACCAACTCCATTTCTTGCTTCAAGTCAGTTTCCAACTTATCTAATCGATCTTGGGTGCTTTTGTGGTTGACTTTCAAGGCCGTCACTCTATTTTCCATTGCTTTTCGTTTGTGACTGTTTATCGTACCTGAGGGTTATTTTGGCTATTTTGGCATTTTCTATCATTTTATATTTAGGTTAGTGTCTTGTTATGTTATGAATGAGTGCAATGCAAAGCTAAAAAGAAAACAACCAAACAAACAACAAAATGATGCAAATGCATGAATACGAACAAAAGAAAATCGGTTCAATGAAATATCTGCTTTTAGAAACAACTTTATTGAATGTCAAAAGGTCTTTATTACATCAACTTTTCCATATCTTTTAAAAATATTTTTTTAGCACGAACTCTTAATTCCTTGACTTCTTCTATTAGCCACATAAGTTTTGGTCTTACCTCCCCTACTGGTTTAATGTACTGACAAAGGGTTGCTGCTTCAGTGGCTAGCAATGTCACATGTTGAGCCACGTCTTGAACTTGGGTCATGGCAGTCCTGTCAAACTTATCCCGTTCCTGGAACCTTCATGCATTATCTCTAAGACGCGTAAACCAATAATTATTTCCTCTATCAGCTATATCTTCAAGGAGCAAGATCTTTGTTCTGTATTCTTGAATGACGTTGTCCATTTCTTCCACTTGCTCTCTCATAGAATCATTCTCATTCAAACTAGCTTGGAGTTCCACATAGGTGTGATCATTCTAAAACTTGTGAAAAGTCTGGTTTAAGTCATCCAACTTATCTTGCAATTCGATGACGAAATTTTGGATTTGCTTCAACTTACAAGTCTCATCATATGTTGCCTATAATTCAAGCATATGGTTCTTGTTGTCCTGGGCTTTCCATTTCCATTCAGCCACGTTCTCTTTTTCCTTCTCTAGAACTCGTTTACTTCTCTCGTTTTCTGCCACTTGTTTATTCTTCTTTTGTTCCTCTGCGAGTGCCCTTCTATACTTTTCAATCTCCCATTTGCCTCGTTATCTTTCTTTGCCCACAACTTGTTCAATTTCCTGCCTCCACTGATCTGGGCTTTTCTACAAGTCAGCATTTTGAACAGTTGTCTAAAATTTGAGGAAGTCAACCCTCTGGATTTCATACTTCTCTTTCAAATCCAAGTACAACTTCGTTACCCAATCTATCTCTTTTTTGAATTTGTCTACGTCAAGTTGTGACTCAAACTTATCTTGTTGGTTCTGTTCTCGCAGGGCCTCTATCTCCAGCTTGGCTCTCCTTAACTCTTCTATCAGAATATCAACTTTAGAAGGGACCACTTTCAAGTGTTCTTCTAAAGACTTGGCCTGGCCAAGTGAAGGTAATATGACCTTGTCATTCATCCTTATATGTCTCCAAACATCATAGTCAAGAATGTACATGCAGTGGCTATCATATTCAACCTCCATATGATAACAGTTGTTCCACGAGTCACCAATCATTTGTACCTTTTGCCTGAACTCTCCCTGGAATCCAAACTCTGACGAACTGAGACCAATAGTGAATGAGATGAACTACTGGGAACCATACTGTCAAGATACTAGCAAAAGAGCATATCCAATCCTTCCCCATAAATCTAACAGCATTAGGAAATTGAAATCTCCACACTTGTACAGGATCTTAGCATGGCCCATCCAATGAACCCTTCATTTGATGTCTTCATCATAGCAATCTTTGAAAATGTCTACCCATTTGCTTTTCTTGATAACTAGCCAATCTATTGCCAAGAATTCATGAAGAGGAGAGAAGTTTGGGGAGAATACATTTGACAAAGTCAAAATTGGACATTTCCAAAAATGTCTGAGGGCCCAAACCTAAAGTAATGGAGCACACCCTCCGAAGCGCACACCTTCTACCTTTCGGCATACATTTAGTGAAATGAAAGTTTCAACTAACACAGCAGGTACTGGATTAACTCCCATTTTTAGCTGATTAAAGAAGTCAAGCAAAGCTACATCAATGTTCCCTAGAACCCTTGGGAAGATGACCAAACCGTAGATCACAATTGCCAGGAGATCCACTCTCTTTTCTTTATCTGGGTGAACTGGAATTATGTTTCTGATACTTGTCCAAGGAAAGGAAAAACTGCCTCCTCTTTTCTGTATCAGTCTCTTAACCCATCCATCACTTATTCTAGCGAAAGCTTGAAGTCTTGAGTGTGGATTTTTGTTCTTAGGAGGCTTAACATAGACCCAACTCCTGTTCACTTTGCGTAGGTTGAACAAAGCCAAATATTCTTCAAACGTGGCCATCATATCCTCTCCATTGAAAGTAAAGCAGCAATATATTGGATTCCAAAATTGGACCAGAGCCTTCAAGATTTGTTCATCGACCTTTACATACAACAAATATGTTATATCTCCATAGGTTTCATAGAACAGCTACTTGGTTTCATAATCAAAGTGCTCACAGATTTTCTACAACCCATGCACATCATTTTGTTTGACGCTGATATAGGCATATTCTGAAGTTTATTTTTCATCATCAGCCACCAAACTGTCCTCAAATGCTCGTTGGTTAACTTCAGACCAGCGTCTGACTTTTGCATTCTCTTCTTCTAATTTCAGGATCCTTCCATCCATGGTAACAACTTTTCTAACTGAGCAGATATTTTAAAGAACCAAAACTCTTTTTGAAATAGAATGATTATGCAAGATTACACATGCAAAACAACAAAGATAAAAAGAGAAGATTAGATACAAAAATAAACAGGATCCAAAATAATTTCATTGCATAAATAACTCTGGACAGGCATTCCAACATTCCAAGACATGTCTCCACGGATTATCTTTGCGAAATGATTTTGACCAAACTAAAAAAAACCTAGGTTTTCCATATGGCTCTAATGGGGTAGGCTCTAGATTCTCAAACTTGGTTAGGTTCTAAAAAGGTACTCTAGCTGTCCTTGTTGTCCCTTACTAAAGGTAGCAAGACCCCTGGTTCTTGCCCATTATAGGCTTCAAACGAACCAAGTTCAACTCAGGAGAACATACTTCCTATGTCTTCTCGAAAGATCGGTATCCTTACAAAGACATGAGGCATATAATTCCCGAAGGTACTTGCTAGGCTCATACGGAGAATCAATATTCTTACATGAGCAAAGCGTTTTCCTCTCACTTAAATGAACGGGACAAGCTCGGGAATAGATCTTTTGAACAGTTTTAGAATGCATAAAATAGAATTACATTCATTAAACAGACGAACAAATTGAAAATTTTGTGAACTTGCAAATTCTATCTTTTAAAAAAACATTTTAAAACCAATTTGTGCCCTGACCCTCTTTTGTTTTTATTTAAAAACAAAAACGTCCCCGACGGAATCGCCAAGCTGTCGCAACCCTTTCGAGCTCGACTTTTTGAAAACTTTAATACACGGAGTCGCCACTAATATTTTTTAAAGAAAGTATGATTGGACCACTTTTAAAAAACGAGGTTATTTTAATAAAACATTTTATTTATTAAAACAACATTTTTGGTCTATGGAAACCAAAAAAACAGGTTCGGAGGTTGATTACGAGTGGGGAAGGATTAACACCCCCACCATGCCCAAAAATTGGTACCTTATTGATTTCAAAAATTATTTTCAAAACTGGAATTTGCAAGTTCATAAGATTTCGATTTATTTGTTTGTTTTACGAATATAAGACTATTTTAACGGGCTTACCGCCCGAAAAATGAACTCCAATCATCGCCAACACTCTTGGCGCTAACCCGTCATTTTCGTTTGGTAAGGAACCGCATTAATTAATTTTTACTTTTTAAACAAACCCACAGACAATTAAATGTGTTATAGTTTTTTTACTTAAAACCAATTAGTGATTAAACCCTAAAAAGGTCTATATTCATTTTAGCTATTAAGGTTTAAGTGAAATTAAGTGTATTTTATTAAATTATGAAGGAAATTTTACAACATAGATGTCTCTAATCTAGGCTTAATAAGGAACATATTCCTAGGGTTTTAACAAACACATAAGTACACATAAAAGAAATAAAAAAACAACTAAATTACTTAAAATATTAACTAAATAATTTTTAAACTTTTAAATAAAGGAAAGGGTAATTAGTTTTTATTTTTTAAAAGAAAAAAATAAGAATTAGGGACCAAATCAAAATAAAATGAAATGTGATGGTCGAATCGAAAGAGAAAACAATTGGAGGTCAATTTAAAATAAAAATGAAGAAATTGAAAAGAATGAAAACTGGAGAGCCACGATGGAAGACCCGACAAAGAAGGGCGCGGGTTGAAGAGTGGATATGGGCGGGTCTCGGGTCGATATATATAGCCAGAGTTATAAACAAAATCATTTTATTCCCCCATCTCTCAAATGGATCAAACAGGTGCTCTAAAATCCTTTGAACATGTTCTTCGTGTTCTTCATGAACTGAAGAACATGATGAACATCCGTCGTGCCGGCCGCCGTTTCCAGCGGCAAAAAAATCCAAAAAAATCCCTATTTTTCAGATTCTGGAGGCCCCAAATCATATTTTTCTCACCGGAGCTACATCGAAACCAAACCCACAGCGGTGTTATTCAAAACATAGGTAAAAAACAACCTTTTTTATTTAAATTCAAAATAATAACAATAGAAGAAGAAATTACCATAAAGCTTGCTTTATTTTCACTGGGAATTTGATTACAACTTTTGCTTGCTATCCTTGAATTTGATTGTTATACTTTATGTATTCTGTGTATACTATGTGTGACTCTTGTATGCATGTTGTTCGTTTCTACATAGAATTACATGGGGGTTTCTATAGTTACAGAAATGCTTGGTTTCCAAGATCAAATCCCAGATTTCTTCTCCTAAAATTTGTCCTCTTTATTCAGATTGCTTGATCTTTGCCATGGCGTTGATTTAGGGATTTAATCCTTCCCACTTTGGTTGACTTTGCTTCTGATTTGGTTCCAATTTCCAGCTAGGGCTTTAATTTGGAGATTTAACTCTCTTTTTGGTTCAATTCTAACCCTTGCCTTTTGTTTCCGGTGATTACAAATTCGCTGGAAGGAGCGATCGAAGTGATGAAAGACGGCTTGAGCTCTACCGAAGAATAAGAAACGCTCGCTGGAAGCTAAAAAGACTGGTGCGTGGTTATCACGCGCGAGTGGTGATCCGCGTGATCTCCCGTAGTGCGATTTGGGTTGTTAGATTGTGTACTTGATCTAACGGTCATGAATCGTGCGGCGCTATAACATCTTCAGTTGGTATGATCTGCTCTATTGGAACAATCCTTGATCCAATGGCTATCCTTCGGCTGTGCAAAGAGCAAGGAAAGAAAATTAGGGTTCCATTTTCATTAAAACTGGGCCAAACAGGCCTTTATTGTATATGGACATGCTTTTTATTTATATTTTGTAATGGACATTTAATTTATTTTAGCTAATGGGTTTTATACAATATATTGTTTTTATATTTTGGGTTTTATACTAACTATAACACTAACAATGATAATACTATTACGTTAACAATATTATGTAACACAATAATACTAAAAACAATGTAACACTAACATATAACAATTATACTAATTAGGAAAAAAATAACAATATAAGTGAAAATTCAGTGACAACACCCTCGAACTGGGTTTCTAACATCCCTCTGGGACTTTTGCCTCTTTTGTAATTGTTTTTTTTCTTTTTTTTATTAAATAGAGAGGTATTATATTTTCACACCGGGATTCGAACTCATATAAGATAGGCAATATAAACATCCTTGACTACTAGGCCAATTAATGGATCTTTGTAACTGTTTTTTTCTAATGAAGTTCCATCGTGTTTGATAAAAAAAACTTCATTAATTCGAGCAAGGGTACAATTATAATACATTTAATATGAAGCTAAATTACCTTCGAATTTTGGTCAATAATTTAATATCGGGTGCAAATGTCTCCAATTTTTAGATAAAAATGTGGGTTGTTGAGGAAATTAAAATGACATAATAATTTTTTTAGCCCCCCATTTTTTCCTTTTTAGTTGCTTTAGTCCTTAAACTTTTGTTACATCTGTTTTGACCCTTTAAATTTTTTATATTTTTGTCAAATTAACCCAAATGTAATCAACAATAACGACGTCGTTGAATGACATGAACTATTTTATCATTTTTACCACAAAATAAAAAAATAACTATTTTATTTATTGAAATGATGACATCAATTTTTCTTTTACAATTTATGATATTTTTATTTTTTTACGGGTGTAAGAAAAAATAAAATAGTTGACATTAATTATTAATATTTAATAAGACAAAATAACTGACGTTAGTTTAACAATTTATTATTGTTATGCTAGATATGAATTATTTAACATAAAATAAAATTTAAAGGTCAAGACATATAAAAGTTTAAGGTCTAAAATAATTAAACCAATAAAATTAAATTTTCTAGTTTTACGTGTGTTTCACTTAACTTAGTGGGTGTAGTGCCACAAACCAAGCTCCCATTTAATTGAAAATGGGTGATATTTTCATAAATAAAGCTTTTAAGAGGTGGTGGTCGAATAAAAAAGAAAAACGTAAAGTACACTAATGGTCACTAAACTTTTAGAGTGTTTTCATTTTAATCCTCGAACATTTAAAATTTTCATTAGGGTCACTCAATTTTTATTTAGTTTTTATTTTGGTCCCTCAAGAGTGTTTTTATTAGAGTATTTTCATTTTGGTCACCAAACTTTTATTTCTTTAAGAGTGACGCCAATGAAAGTTTTAAAATTTCGGTGACTAAAATGAAAGCGTCTTAAAAATTAAGTGACAATTTATGTAGTTTAACCTTGAGAAAAAAGAAAACTAATGGGCCACGTCGGCATTTTTAATGGAAGGTAACGGGAGGGAGTGAAATAAAAATTAGGTGACTCCAATAAAAATTTAAAAGTTTAGTGACTAAAATGAAAGCGCTCTAAAAGTTCGGTGACCATTGGTTGTACTTTACCAAAATCAAAATTTACCGAAACTTGTCTCTTTGCCTTTGATTTGTGTGTTTCCATGGCCAGGCCGATGGGTTTGTCTAAAAGAAAACCGCATAATTTAAGGTTAATATAAGGCCTTGTTTTCTTGACCCTTAGATCTAGGTGATTCATTTTGAACCGCTGGATTAAGAAAAAGAAAAAAGAATACCTAGTGAACCGGTTACCTTATGAAAATAAGGTTAAAAACAGGCTTTGCTAATCGTCTTCGCCGATCTACCCAAAGAGAAAAACATCGTTAGTTTTGCTCTCTTCTTCACTCTCTCCCCAGATTTGTCATGCAGTCGGAGATTTGGTTTTGCCCATTTTTTCAATTCCTCACGTTGAATGCTTCTGTGTCCCCAGATTTTTCATGCAGTCGGAGATTTGGTTTCTGCTGGTTTTTGTCGTGTTCTCGGCTTCCCCGTTGTCCTTACTGCCTTGAAGCTCCTCTTCAGTTCTTCAGCTTTGTTTGTTCTTTGTCTTTGGTTGCTCTTTGTTGCTGTTAAGGTGATATTTATTATTAAGAAAACTCTTCCATGTTTAAGGGAAAAGGTTAATGTTTATATTGGACTGTTTTGGTAATATCAAAGGCAGTTCTGTTTGTTGATTTTAATTGACACTTATGGCTTCTTTCATTTTTTTCTCTTCTCCTCTTTTGGTGCAGAGTCCGCTGTATAGAAGACTATGTGGACCAGTTGGGCAATTGGAATATATACACCCACATGCAAATCCTAGAGGATACTATGCATGTTTGTTATCAGTTCCACCTTTGATTATTTGATACTTATGTGTTTCATGAGAAATTGAGTCATTTGGTTAAAAAAAACATGAAAGTTCATGTTTTCCATCCCAAAAGTATAGGTAATACAGGTTTAAGTTAAGTTGCTAACATTGAATGATTATGACTTATGACTTGTTATTTTTAATTCGGATTCTGGAAGCCCTTTTCTTCCTTATAAAATTTACTGTGACTGCTAATCATTTTTTTACAATTCCAATTATAATAGTTGTATTGTTCCTTAACAGTACTGAGTGGTGTCGGAGGACTTATAGTAGCCTCAATTGCTTGTGATTAGTCTGGTAGAATGTTTGGAGAGAATAAAATGTAAATCGTGAAAGGCTGGCTCTATCATGTTACCTAGAATTTCCCTTGTCTTTAATTCTTATCCTGACTTGTAAACCATATTATGTGTGCAACCTATATAGAATTTCCCTTGTCATCGGAAATGTAGGAAATGAATTTATTGCATTATTAGTGACGATAAGAATGATCAGTGACAAAAAGTTATATCATTTGGTGATATAACTAAATGTCATTGAATATAAATTATATAGTGACGTTATACACTAATGTCACTGTATGCTTGATAATACGTGACGAAAAAGAATACATCGTCATGTTTGACATTTAGTGACACACCTCCCGTGACGAACCCCGTGACATCAAATTTTTTGTCACAAAATACAAATAGTGACGTAAATGTAAGTTTCTGTGACAACATTTCAAATGTCACTAATAAGCAAAATTGTTGTAGTGCACCTCCCATCTTCTTCCTCTAGCCACTCCAAGCACACACCTCCATTGAAGGTGGAATTAAGCTTTGCTTTTCTTAAATTCATCGATCATAAAATCATAGATGTCGATTGGGTAAGTAGTTTTCCTCAATCGGTTTATCGATTCTATGTCTAAATCATGTTTAATTGGTGTTATTGTTATTGCTATTGTTATTGATATTGACAAGTATTGATATTTACGAGTATCAAGTCCTTGGATACGAATAGACATAAGATACAATTGGCATGCCATAGAATTCATGAGCTCATTGGTAAGGAGAGGACTAAGGTCCTTGAGCTAAGGCTCTTATTTGGCGATGTTGGCGGAATATAATTGTGTTGGTCTTAGTGGTGATGTTGGCGAGTATTGACCATTCATTGTTGGCGATGTTGATGTTGGTTGGGAATCCGTGTATCCACATTGCATGTCTATCTAAGAAAAATATGTGAATAAGTATTGCAAATATCTTTAAAATATGTTTTAAGATGCATTACATTGATATATACATGTCGTGATCTTCACAGTTATTCATGTTATTGTTTATGACTACCTCACTAGGCTAAGTAAGCCTAATGCATCTCATTTTCATGCATTTTTAGGTTAAAGCATAGATGGATCAAGGATCGGAGCAATGAGTGTTTTTGAAGCAAGTCACATTCCCACATATGTAATGTTAACCTAGCCCTTGAACTCCTAGGATGGTGGCAAAGTAGCTAGACTAGTCATGTATAGTCCTTTTGATGTGTCTAAGTCATACTTGAATTGTAATAATCTCTAAGGCTCATTTTTGGCTTTTTGGTTTGGCCTAAAAATGGCTAAAATGACATATTAGACACTAAAAGGTGAAAATCTAGTAAATGACTCTAAAAAATTTGTGTGCTAGTATATTATAGTGTTTAAATATTGCTGGTAAAATTTCATTGTATTTGGACATCATTCAACATGTTAAATTGATTAAAAACTAGATAGAATCTGTCATTACAAAGATCTGGGCGTGCATCGATCTGAGTCAAGTCGTTTTGATGCAACCTTGCATATTTGGTCGGTCAAAGCATAGGTCAACTAGGGCATACTGATACGAGCTTAGGACGTTTTTGTATGGAAGTTGACAATAAGGTTTGGGAATTTAATTATATCGATACGGCCTTTGGGTGTATCGAAACAAGTCAACCATGGTCAATTCGCATCGATACAACCCCATCTGTATTGAAACATGTAGGGTCTTTGGCAATTGTAGTTTGAAACTGTGCAAATGGGTATCTATACAACCTTGGGCGTATCAAAACAGTAGTCAGGGACCAAGTCAAAGTTGGTCAACCCGTGTCGATACGGATCAAGTCATATTGAAATAAAAGTAAACAGTTTTAGAGTAAAGTTTAACCCGTACCGATACAACCTTAAGCGTTTCGGTACAATGACAGTTAAAATTGTTAAAAGGGCTAAGAACACAGTTTTAAATAGTTTACAGATTGGTCACTAAGGATTGCAAGGCTTATTCAAATGAGTAAATGATCTCCAATTGCTTTGAAAATTTATACGAACATTGATTTCAACATGAATTTCACGATGATATAGTTTAATACAAGAAATGACCTCTAAAATATAGAAGTTACAGTTTAGTTCATAAAACTCGTAAAAAGCCTAAATCAATCCTTAATTGATAATCCAAGCATTGTATTGAATCCCTAAGTTATCGGTATTGATATTGACTTAATTGTCAAGCAATTTATTGGTTAACTATTGATTATGATCCGATTTCTCCGTACCGATCACCGTTTTGTTCATCGGTGACGTTCTCCGACCTGATTTTTTACCAGGCCGGGTGGGGATGTTACACTATTGATGCATTGCAAACAAGTTCAAAAAGGGATCCTGAAAAAAATTTCTTGATAAACTTAAATATTGTAAAGGTTGCAACAGTCTTGGCAGAGGACCGGAGAATCGGTTTGAACTCAGGTTGACAATGGTTCTTACATTCAAATGTGAAATCCTTCCCTTAAGTTGATTAGAGGAAAGATTTACAATTTGAAGTTGAACGGAAAGGTTCAAAAACCAAGTGGGCAGGACATCCGTAATTCCTGCGTGGGAGATATCTAAATGAGACAAGTTCTTTTGGAACTTCAACCATTGGATAATTTCACATTGAAACAGGGGAATCCAGCTTGAGTTTGGTTCAAATCTCAACATGTTTTCAGATGCCATCAAAGTTGTCAACCTCGTGAGATTAGAAAAGTGGGTTTCTGATACAACTCCTTCCATTTGATTTTGCCCGATATCTAGAGTTTCAAAATTTTTCAACTGCCCAAAACTTGGAGGAAAAGTACCATTTAATTGATTATTTGAAACATCAAAGACTTTCAAAGATGATAACTTCCCTATCGACAATGGAATGGGACCAGAAATGTTGTTTTGAAACCAGATTTTTAAATTGCCCAAGTTTATGTGTTTGATGGCCAAAAAGTTGGTTATTTTCCAAACAACATTGAGACAGTCTGTAGGATTTGATATGTCTTGATCAATTTTAGTATATGACAAATCCATCTCCTTTAATTTGCAAAGATGTTCCAAAGATGTTGGTGATCTTCCTTCTAGCATATTACCCCGAAGATCAAGGTGAATGAGAGAGCCAAGTTTCCAATGGCACTCGACATTTCACCTTGGAAAAAGTTACCAGCAAGACCAAGGAATTGAAGATGTTTTAAACTATACAGGGAGTTGGGTATGGATGAAATGAGTAAGTTGGTAGTAAGATCAACAACTTCAAGAAACGACATGTTCCCGAAGGAATCTGGAATTGGGCCTTCCATATAATTGGGACTAAGATCAAGGGACACAAGACCGTGAAGACTAAATATCGGCATAGGTACTGACAGTAAGTGGTTCGAAGAAAGATCAACAACAGCTAGTAATTTTGTAGAATTAACAGTGCTGATCGGAGATGTACCATCTTCTAACTCGCAACGAGACAAGTGCAACTCTAACAAAGATGGAAGATTGGATATTGTTACCTGTAGCCAATCAGTTGCTTTATGAAGATCCACACCACTCAAATCAAGGTACTGCAAAGAAGAAAGTCCAGATAGCCATTGAAGACTTTTCGCTTCTTCCAAGAAATAATTACCTCCGAGATCAAGATACTGCAACTCTGTGAGATTCCCAAGGTTATGAGGAATTGCTACCTGGAATCCTGCTTGAGAGAGTTTAACATATGTTAAGCTCCCCAGCAAACCGAGAAACTCCGGAATTTTGGATGGTGCTAAAATTGTTATTGCTCAAGTCCAACCGACTGAGATGGTGCAACTGGAGCAGAGAAGGATTTATTTTGCCTCCTAGAGCTTAAGGACGGCAAGTTTCCCTTTCAGCAAGTGGTGCATAAATATGAGGAACTGAAAAAGGAGCAGCCAAGCGCAGTTGATTGACGTGGCCTGTTGAGTTATGGCAGACGACACCTTCCCATTCGCAGCAATCCCCAGCTTCAACCAACAAGATAGCCTGTTTGAAGGATCAAACAGATCATTCTTCAACTTCAAAAGAGCTTGTCTCTCACTTTCAATGCAAAGCACATTGGAATTGCCATCGCAGAAGATAACACAGATAGCTGCAATGACAAGAAGAAAATGGAACAAGTAGAGTGTAACACTTCTCATGGTTGCAATTGCATGGTAGGGGTAACCCCTAATATCTGTGGAGTAAGCATTCTCCACATCAGGCGCAAGGAACCTTCTTCCCCCAAGACCCTAAATTTCCATGTTGAATTTTCCCGGAAAGCATTATAGGCTGTTGAGTTTTCCACAAAAGGCATTTGTAGTCTGTTGAATATTATTTCAATAATTAAATTAGCTGTATATCATTTTCTCTACCTAATGTTTCAAAACAAGCCTTAAAATTAGAACTCCACTAGCCTAGATAGACCAACGGAAATAAACTTGACAAGGACCAGGAGGTGAAATCAACTAAAGTCCATGGTGTAAGTCCCACCCAATTTAGACTCTTTGTTAGTAATGCAAAGAGAAATCCAGATCGAGTGGAATTTTCAAGGGGTTTTAAATATAGCCTTCTCCTTTCTCTTGTTGAAAAGTGGAGTTAAGACTAAGCACATGCCGTCTATCTAGTTCGTGCTTACAGTGTTTTTAACATGTATCGTTTATGTTTTCTCGAAAATTTCTTTATTTTTATTCTGAAATTTTCCAACACTGAATGAACAATTTCTTCCAGAAATTTATAAAGATTTTGAACTTGGGTGTTACAGACATTAAAATATTGTTTGAACCGTTTCTTCTGTTACGGAAATTCTATAGTTTTTGGCCTGTCTTTCATCAGTTTCTGTCTGTTGACACAGCATTAATACAACTCAAAAAAAAAACACAAAGCATTCTTTTCCTTGGTTTTTCATTTTCCGATTTGCTTTCAGTTTGTCGGTTGCAAACCGATTTTTTCAGAAGTGCTATACCGAATATTTTTCACTTTATTACTCAGTTGTAAATTTTGAAGAATTGTATAAACTTTGGGGGCGACGTCCATACTAAAATTACAATAATCAAAACATATTTAATTAAAAAATATTTTTAAATTCAAACACAAAAATTATAATATTTTTTGTGTTTAAATAGTGATTTTGAAGAAAATTTTATATTGTTAACATATATATACTATACTATAGTAAGTTTATTTTAAATATATATAAATTTATAAAATTTTCAAGATATAATCATATACTTTTTTTACTCATGTGTATAAGTTCTTCCTACGGTATGGCCAGCCGATTAAAACTCTTAAGGTGTGTTTGGTTCACGGAATGTAAGATTATTTTAAAATTTTTGGAATGTACCTTTACTGACACATTACTGGAAATATTACATTACCTTCTTTGGTTTATTGATTTACTGTGTTTGATTGGAGTAATATAAAATTACTAGAAAGTGAAACTTACTGAATTGTCCACGTGTTATATTTTCTTTTTAACATGTTAAACTTTTAATATTAAAGTAAAAATATTTGCATAAGAGGTCATAGAACTATTTTTGTTACGCTGTCTAAAATTTGCAAAAACTATATATTTATCATATTATTAATATAATTATTATGTTAAATATTTTTTAAAAAAATATAGTTTATATTTGCATATGTTAGACTCGAATTGATCAACCAGAATAGCCAAGAGGGGCTAAATTGAGTTTTTAGAATTGTGAAAGGAAAGGCTAAAAAATAAAAAAATTAACACAAGATTTATAATGGTTCGACTTTCTAACCAAAGTCTACATCCACTAAGAATTTCCACAAATTCACTAAATTTATCTTTTTCTTTTTTTAGGACAAAGAGATAACCTTATCACAACAAGGTTTATCCTCAAAACCTTGTCTACCTCTCTCTCAAAAAGTATTACAAATAAGAAAACAAATAGAAAACTTCTCAAGCCAAATATGTTTGTACGCTTAAGCTCTCTCTCAAATCCTAAACACTTGAGTAATTATATTAATGAAGCTCACAAGTGTATTCTAATGAAAAATAAAACTTTTAAGCACAAATACAATTTTCTCTATACATTAATGTTGACAATAACTTTCTTGTTGTTCCATGACTGCTTGAAAAAGTCTTTTAAATACTCTAATGAGTTTGTGACCGTTACTAGCCCTTAGGGTTAGTTTGGAGCCGTTGTGGACTTAATTTTCTCTATACGTGAATGTAACAAATATACAATTGAATATATATATAAGTAATATTCAGAATTTTTCCTATATGTTTAAAAGAAGACATTGGTGTGAAACTTAATACGGATGGTGCAAAACGGGGGATGGATGGCCTGGCATCCTACGGTGAGGTATTGCGGGATTCATCATGTAATTGGATTTGGAGCTTTGCTAAGTTCATTGGTGTTTGTTCGGTGTTGGACGCAAAATTGTGGGAAGCGTATATTGGTCTCTCATGTGCATGGGATAATGGGTAGCGTAAAGTTATTCTGAAACTTGATAGTATGAATGTGGTGTCGATAATTCGATCGGACATGCCTGACAGGGGGTTTTCTCTTTGATCGAGCGTTTACATGAGTTACGCTGGCGGGAATGGGTAATTCGAATTTAGCTTGTGGCGCTTTCAGGGAATAAGGTAGCAAATGGGCTTAGTAAGGTTGTAACGTCGGATAGTTTGGTTATTATTCAGTTTTCTATGCATGTCGCAGTTGTTTTACCTCTTTTATTTGAGGATGGGATGATTAGTTGATTGTATTTATTATCAGGTGTACTTTTTTCCTCCGACTAAGTTTAAGAGATTTTTAATGAGGCACGTAGTAGTAACCCCTTGTTCATCTAAAAGAACATTGGCCATTTTTTTCTTCTTCAATTAAAAAATATCAAACAATGAAGATGCATTTACTGCACAAATTTTCAAGAATATAAAGCAACAGGAGAGTTCAACTCTATATTGTTCATCAATTCATCATCATTTAAGTAGAAAATAATTAACAAAAATTTTCCACCCGGTGCTCCTTTCTATGCCCCAATATGACCCTAAATTCTAAATCTTAAACCCTAAATCTTAAAAAATACACCATACCCCTAATTCCTATATCCTAAACCTAAACCCTAACTTTAAACTCTAAACTTAATTTTCTTAATATAGGGCATAAATAAGAACACCAAAAAATGACTAAGAATTTCTATTCGAAAATAACTCAGATAGATGTATTAAGAATGTTTTGTCTTTCTGGTAATATTTTGGGCTTGGAGACTCATAAAGATTGCAGAAACAGGGTTTTAGTGGAGATTTTAGTTAGGACCACTAGTCTTGGGCCAATGGGTGAGCATGAAAACCAAGTCCAAAAGTTTTCTTCATAAGAAAGATATTCTATTTGTGAAGATAACAAACTCCCATGGCCATGGACATGATGAAAGTAGCTGTAATACAGAAACCACCACTTTCTTCTTCTCCTTCTGTCTTGCCTTCAACAATCAAACTCATCCAAATTCCAAAACCTGAAAAAATTCTTCTTCAACCCAGCCTTGAACAAACCAGGCAAATCCATGCTCTCATGGTCAAAACCCACTTCAATGATGCCAACCTTAGCACTTCAGCACAATTCAATCTCCTCATTACATCTTATACTCAAAACAGCCAACCCCACACTGCACTTGACATCTATGCTTATTTACGAAGAATGGACCATGAAGTTGACAACTTCATGGTCCCTGCTGTCCTCAAAGCTTGCAGTTTTGTTTCAATGACCCGATTGGGAAAAGAAATACATGGTTTTGCTGTCAAGAGTGGATTGACTGAAGATGTTTTTGTAAGTAATGCTTTGATACAAATGTATGGTGAATGTGACAGTGTGGTCTCTGCCAGGTTATTGTTCGATAATATGCGTGAAAGAGATGATGTTTCTTGGAGTACACTGATTAGATGCTATGTTAGAAACAAATTGCTCAGGGAAGCGTTGGAGACTATAAGAAAGATGCAAATTTTGCAAATAAGACCTAGTGAAGTTGCCATGATTAGCATGGTTGCTTTATTTGCAGACCTCATGGATAATGAAGTGGGAAAAGTGATGCATGCTTATGCTACAAGGAATCTTGAGAAAATGGGTGTTCATTTAGCTACTGCTTTCATTCATATGTATGCCAGAAGTGGAAACTTAGCTTCTGCAAGACTGCTTTTCAATGGATTGAACCAGAAAAGCATTGCTTCATGGACTGCTATGATTGCTGGATATATTCACTGCCATAAATCAGAAGAAGGAATGAAACTTTTTGCTAGAATGATTGAAGAAAGGAATAAGCCAAATGAGATCACTTTGCTGAGCTTAGTTGTAGAGTGTGGTTTTGTGGGGGCTCTAGAATTGGGAAAACAACTACACGTTTATATTGTGAGAAGTGAGATTTGTATGTCTTTGGCTCTAGCTACAGCTTTGGTTGATATGTATGGGAAATGTGGGGAGATAAAGAATGCTAAAGCAGTTTTCGACTTGGTTAAGAACAAAGATGTTATGCTGTGGAGTACAATGATTGCAGCTTATGCACGAACTCGTTGCACAGATCAGGCTTTTGATCTTTTTGTCAAGATGAAGGACAATGGAATGACACCTAACCAAGTAACAATGGCGACCATGCTTTCACTTTGTGCAGAGGTTGGAGCCCATGATATGGGAAAATGGGTTCATACTGTCATACGCAGGCAAGTTGTCAAAATGGATACGATATTAAAAACCGCACTTTTGGAAATGTATGCCAAGTGTGGAGACATTGATGGAGCTTGGGAATTGTTCAGGGAAGCTAAAGATCGAGATATCGGCATGTGGAATACAATGATGGCAGGATTCGGAATGCATGGATGTGGTAAGGAGGCTTTGGAGCTACTCTCCGAGATGGAAAGAGTGGGTACTAGGCCTAATGATATCACATTTATTTGTCTTCTTCATGCTTGTAGCCATGCAGGATTGGTGGAAGAAGGGAAGTTGATGTTTGAGAAAATGGTTAATGAATTTGGGCTGGTTCCAAGGATTGAGCACTATGGTTGTATGGTGGATCTTCTTGGTCGAGCAGGACATCTAGATGAGGCCTATGAGATTATCAAAAACATGCCTATAAGGGCAAATGCCATTATATGGAGTGCTCTTCTTGCTGCATGCAAGCTTCATCAGAATGTTGTATTAGGGGAAATAGCTGCAAGGCAGCTTGTTTACCTGGAACCTCAAAACTGTGGTTATAATGTTTCGATGTCAAATATATATGCAATGGCAAACAGGTGGAATGATGTTGCAGGGGTGAGAAAAGAAATGAAAAACAAGGGAATGTGGAAAGAACCAGGGCTCAGCTGTATTGAAGTAAATGGATATGTTCATGAGTTCATAATGGGAGATAGGACGCACCCTGAAATCGAAAAGATAAATGATAAGGTATCTGATATGGGAAACAAGCTAAAGGAGGCAGGGTACAGGGCAGACACTTCTGCAGTCCTAAAAAATATAGATGAGGAAGAGAAAGAAACTGCCCTTAACTATCACAGTGAGAAATTGGCAATGGCTTTTGGTCTCATTAGCACAGCCCCAGGGACTCCAATTCGGATTGTGAAAAATCTCAGAGTTTGTAACGACTGTCACACTGCAACTAAGCTGCTGTCTAAAATATATCAGAGAGTAATAATAGTACGCGATCGAAAGCGCTTTCACCACTTCAGAGACGGAACCTGTTCCTGTGGAGATTACTGGTAGCACTACATGTGAGTTATCCGAGAGAAATTTCAGCTTTTGTAAATAATGTAGTAATTATCCTACTTAAAGTTTATCTCCCTAATAGATTAGATTTTATCCTTAGTAGGACTCCTTATTGTAGTTAGAGTCTATCAACTTAGTAGATTAGAACTAAAAGTTATCTTGAGAAGGTCTTCTTAATGTACTAAAAGACCTAGAGCCTATATAAGTGTGTATCGAGAGATGTAAATTTCATTGAGCAATAACAGAATACAGAATATAAAATTCTGTTTCTTCCTGTTCTGTCAACTTACACTACAGTTGAGATATGTATGTTTTCAAGAACACAGTGCAGAGATGTACAGTACAAAGTAAATGGAAGGGAAATTGCAATTCTTTCTGTCTCTCTGTTTTCACCTGTTATTTAAACCAGCTGTCCTTGGATCAGCACTTGATTACCTCCTTCAAGTTCATCTCTTACCTTCATGAGATCAGTGCAATATTATTAATCAGCTAGAAGGTTAAACATTTGTTACATAAATATCAAAGATATGTCATTCTCAAACTATAAACCCTTCTATCAACCCTTTGTAAGCAAACCATATGACTAGGTTCTTAAACGGGTTGTGTTTCATCAATAATCACCACAGAACCCAGTAAAGCCATTTTTTTGAAGAATTAAACCAAATTAAGGAAACACATTGGAGAGTAACCGAGTATCCTGAATTGTTTCGATTAAAAATGTTACACACATGGAGAGTATTACATTCAGATGATCAATCAAAGATCTCAATTTGTTTTCTGGATAAGAGTTAACATCATAATTCTTCTGAACAACGGGAAAGTATAAGTGTTTAACCAAGCCATTGTTGACATCGACGGTCCCCACTAGCTCCAACAGAATGCCGAATGCTGATTTTCTCAGTAGAATACTTTTGCTGAAGCCATTCGAAACCATTCACATCAAGTTTTCCAGAAACGGATTTCCCTTGCTTCCTACGGATTTGCTGCTCCCGAACAGAAGCCCATAGTTTTTCGATGGCATCTCGTTGTCGAGACGTAAATCTTGCTACATTGTCAAATGCATGCTTTACCAAGATGTCAATAACTGTCTGGCACCTAAGAAGAATACAACATGCAATTAATCTCCTAAATAAAATTAACACGAGCAACTATATAAAAGCAGAGTTCCCTATCCTTTAAGTAGCCGCAGAAAACAATGAACACTTACCACGGAGTTTTATAACGTCGAGCAGCAATCTCTAAACAAGAAATCAAGGCTTCTCTCTTTGACTTAAGAAATCTCTTAGTATCTTCCTCGTCATCTTTCCTGCTCTTGGTTGTCACATCTTTCTTTCCTTTTGCTCTATCATCATTTTTCCCAGATCTAGGAATTAGAGCATCGAGTCCAAAAGGATCAGACTCATCCTTGTTATTTTCTTCAGCTGAAGCAACTAGAGCTTGTTTGCCATCCTCATCATTGCCAGTTTCAGTCTCATCTTTCAGGGTAGCAGCTTCATCTGTGTCATCCTCCTCAGTCGCAAATGGAAGATTACATATTTCATCTTTTAATTTACTAGCTGTTTTTGAAAACTATAATGAAGTTCAGCAACAACATAAAAACACACCATCAGTTACAAATTTTGTACGAGTAAGAAAAGGGAATCAGTTTAACCGTATTGTCACAAAGCATTTTAGTCAAGATGACATAAGCAGAAAAATGAATAACTCGTGACTAACAGTGCTGCGACAACAAAACATACTAAAAGCAAAATATGTACCACAAAGCTGTCATCAGTTAAAAAGTCATTTGCCATCACTGCCCTAAATGTCCATACAGCTAGCTGGTTCTTCTGCTTCTTGTTTAGGCACTGCAAGGAAACAAAAAATAAGAAAATGCTCAAGGAAGAATGCCTTACATTTGTAATACAAACTAAAGCCATACTTCAGCTGCATCTTGTGCTGCCGAGAACAGTGAATGATAATCGCCTCGCACTGAAGAATCAGTACAAGACGTTGTTGATGACATTGCAGCCTCCAATATAGCAAAAAAGTGTTCACTAGTCCCGGCATTCACGCTTCCAGCCTGTATCAACTGTATGGCAAGCTTTGAAGCCTTACAAAACTTGGTGGGGTCCTTGATATGCGATGCAATCTTCTGCATTGCCTCAATAACTTGCGTCTCTGAAGCATCTGTTGTCATCTTAAATCTCAAGCGCTTTTCTTGTACAGCAGCTGGGAAGTACAATGCATAACTAATCAGCTACTTAAGGAGAGAATTTAGCCAAAAAAGGAGAAGCTTCAAGGAAAAGTTGTCGAGTAGAAAAATAAAATGAGAGAATTTAAATAAATAAACAAACAATAACAGCATACAAGTACTTTCCATTAATATCCTATTATGCCAAATCAAAACATTTCTATATCCAAATCCCATATAATTAAAATATTATGACACAATATCCTCAATTTCTTCATTCTCTTGCCCTCATTCCCCGTTCACCCCAAATGAAAATAGAACCATTTCATGCACTACTTATCAATTATCATTCCATTGCGAAAGAAAAGAACAGGTCATAAAGTGCATACACCACCATATACGTAAGACCACATATATGTTGTCCTCTTATTATTAGTTTCCTTCAATAAATTGAAACCAGTACAACAAGAATCTATAGTCGAATACTCGAATCAATCTGAGAACTAAAATTCTTCTTCCTTTCCATTTCACTTTTCCAAACACATAAGCACAGGAAACTCAAAATATTATCTCTGTTTTGCTCCTAGTCTCTCACAAACCAAATGCTAAGCTAAGTGCATGTTCACAAAACCAAAGGTCATATTTAACCATCTTTCCCAAAGCACTTTCTTCCAAACTGCAATACATATTAACCTCATACATAATAACAAAACTACGTTCAAAATCCAAGCACAATAATCCCTAACCCTGAAATAAATGTACCCAGAAAAAAAAAACTTGAACTGAATTATGCTGCAAAACCCCCAAAATTATCATCTAAAACCACATAATTAACTTCCAAAAAGCAAAACCCATTTCAATTTCCACTTCATAGTAGTAAATAAGTTAGCTGCAACCAGAATTCAAAATCAAACAAAAGACATAAAATTATATGAACCCACAGACCAAAAGGGGAAAAGAGAAATCTTGAAATTATGGGTGGGGTTTACCTTCAGGGTTAGATTCAGTAGGCTTAGGTCTCTTGAGAGCACTTTTAAGAACTGGGGTTGGAAAAGCTTCCTTGTTATTGTTGCTACTACTCGTCTTCAAAGAAGAAGAAATTTGATCGTTGCTTTTGTTCCCTCGGTCTTTTTTTTCTTTATTTTCTTTTTCTTCTAGTTGCTGGTGATGAGAAGGAGGTGGTAATCCTTCAAATAAATTGTCACCCATTTTCTCTGAGCTAATCAGCAACCTTTTCTTCCTTTGAATGATTTCAGGTATCCTTTGTAAAACTCAGAAACTTTCACAAGTTTTCCTTCGAATTCTAAAGAAATATGCAGGGGAAAGTTTTCCCTTTAGAGTTCTATATTTAGTTAGGGATAATTCTACTGTAAATGATATGTACCAAAATATAATAATATTTATATGTACGTAATATATTATTAATTATTTTAATTAATTTTAAAATTTTAAAAACCGAAATCGTTATTATTTTTTTTGAATAAAATTTTAAAAAATAATTTTTATATTATTTTTTTTATATTTTTTAACTTAAAAAATAACTAAATTTTTATTAATTTAGTAATTCCTACTTTCACTTTAATTTAAGGGTAAAGTTCACAAAAGGTCACTAAATTTTGATCAATTATATAATTTGGTAACTAAACTTTTAATCGCTTCAATGTTACCATTAAATTTTTAGTTTTGTTTCAATTTGGTCACTGACCAGTTAACAACTATTAAAAGGGTGATGTGGCTGTTAAAATATTTTGTATAATAACACATTTGGTCCTCCACGTTTATACATTTAAACAATTTAGTCCTAATTTGAAAGAAATAATAAATTTAACCCTCATTATTTCAATTTAACCCTATTTTTAATTAAAGATAATTTAATATTTTATTTGGATCCCTCAATTATAACTAATGTTATCTTGTCCATTCCAATCCCAACCATACCCAATTCATCCTTTAAAAATTGAAATGAATCACTTTATTACTAAATTAAAATTTAGAGTTGGATTACTGGATGTTTTTTTAAGAAGGGATTTTATTGATTTGGTTAAAAATAAAAACACTGGCCTCGTTAAAAAAAAACTCCCTAAAACCTAAATGGATGGAAAATAGTACACAGTGTTAGTGCTTATTGCAAGCCTTACAACTCAAAATAACAACATCGAAAAACACTATAAAGATTCGAACAAGGCTGTAGGACTAGCACAAAAAAAAGCCAATCTAAAATCTACCAAAGGATCATACGAGACAAAATGACACCATTATTCCGAGGCAAAACTGATGAAATCAACCACACGAGTAATTCTTCTTTTGGCCAAGTTATCAACGAGCTGATTACTATCTCTTAGATTACTAGATGCAAATGGATGCTATATAAATTAATTAAATTATTTTATAAAAAATTTAAGTATTAATTTTAAAAAAATATATACTTATTTTTTCTTTTATTGTGTATAATTGAATACGCATAATAACAAATATATGTATTTTTGGTGGCCTAATAATAATTTTAAAAACTCAAGTATCAATTTAAAAAAATATACTTAATTTTTTCTTTAAATAATAATAATTTAATTAATCTTTATGAAATTTTAAAGGATTGATTAATTGAGTCTAGTTGGGATTATGAGGGACAAGATAACATTATTGTCCGACCTTCTTCTCGAATGGTTTTGAGTGATAATGCTATTGGGGCACAATGCCTTGTGCTTGGATTTGACGTTAAACAGTCTTGTGTCTTGCTGATGTGTTTGGGATGGTGGCTTTGTTTGCATTTTTCCTTGTCAAGAGATGTTTGGGTGGTGTATTAGGGATTGCGTTATTGTTGTGCTTTGTGTCACATAGTGTTTGGCTATTGTTTGGTGTTTGGAACTTTTATCACATAGTCATTGTGTACTATTTTACTCCATTTAGGTTTAGGGATGTTTTTAACGAGGCCTATGACCATGTTTAAGTTTGTATGATTCGTTCTAATAAATCATACTTACTTTGCCGATAAAAAAAAAATAACAATAGTTATAATTGAGGGATCAAAATAAAAATATTAAATTATCTATAATTAAAAATATGGTCAAATTGAAATAATAAGGGTTAACTTTATTATTTCTCTCAAATTATAAACGTGGAGGACTAAATGTGTTATTATACAAAATATTTTAACAGCCACATCACCTTTTTAAACGTTGTTAACGGGTCAGTGGCTAAATTGAAATAAAAGTAAAAGTTTAATACTAACATTGAAGCAATTGAAAGTTTAGTTACCAAATTGAATAATTGATCAAAATTTAGTGACTATTTGTGAACTTTACCCTTAAATTAAAATGAATGTAGGAGTTATTATAGTAATAAAAGTTTAATTATTTTTTAAATTAAAAATTATAAAAAAATAATATAAAAATGTTTTTTATATTTTATTTTAAAAAGGGATAATAACAGTTTCGGTCCTTAAGATTTTGAAACTAATTAAAACAGTTAATGGTACATTGCGATACATATGAATTGTGATACATTGATTTACATATCATTTACTATAGAATTATCCATTTAGATAATAGTAATTATTCATATAATAGTTAATGATAATAAAATAATATATTTTTATTAGTATCCATATTTAATCTAATGCTAGACTAATTCGGTCAAATATTACATAGATTCAATTAATTTTATAACTATTTAATTTGTTAATCGAGTAATTCGAATAAAATATTACAGATATTCATAATAACAATTCTTCTAATTTAATTTGTTTTGTTCACGCATATGGAAGATTACAAGTTTCAAATATAATTATAAATATAGAATTACAATCCGTTGGTAGGTTAAAAAAATTTCTCTTCTCTCGTCGTTTGTCTTCATAACCTAGCTGTTTTTTTTTTCTAATCGATAATGACATTAACTTTTGGTGTCGATAGCTCGGTAATATATATTTCTTTTATGGAAAAAACTTTGATTCATATAAGCATTAGGCATTGGTTTTGGGCTGTAAAACAAATTGAATCGATACCAACCTATTAGCCCATTTGTTTCTTGGGCTTTAGTTGTGTAATTCTTATAGCCCATTAAGCTTATATTTTTTATTCTTTGAATCCACTATTGACAATCATATAAGCATCTGTATTAAAAGATTCAACTTTTTTTTTTGACAATAATAATTGAATTTTATTAATAATTATAAAAAAATATATCAATTACAATGTATCCAAAATGGAGAATAATGAGAACTAATCCACCAAAATCTCATACAAAACTTAAAAGATGCAAAGAAAAGTAAATACTTCTATAGATATTATTAGCATACCGAAAATCCAAAAGTCTTCCTGAATCTCTTTGTCTACGGGGTGAAAAAAGAGTGGTGAGCGAACCAAACTATCAAGCAGATTGCTCTGCTTCCCAAGTTTGATTACATCGGCAAACAACCATCAACTGAGTGGGGATCTGTATTTCTATGACCATCGACAGAATTAAAATCAGAAACTAGCGTCCCCAAGATCTTTGTAGAAGCACCAAACGACCTCTAAGATATGTTGAAATCATATACCTATTATTATATATTTAATCATATTAAATCTATCCTATCGCATTTGTTGTAGCACGGAAGTTACTTTTCTTCTCTCATCTAGGTATGATTAGAATTAGGTTAAAAACTAGCGGTTTTCGATTGGAACTGAAATTCTTACCAACATAATAACATTTTAGGTTGGAATCAAAATTATTAGGTTGTTCATAATATTTTAAGTTTGTAATCGAAATTCTTACCAATTGGGTAACATTTTATATTGTAACCGAAATTATTACGTTATCCATAACATTTTAGGTTGTAATCGAATTTTTTACTGATTAGATAACATTTTAAATTGGAATCGAAATTTTTACCGACTAAATAATATTTTAGGTTAAATTCGACTTTAATTTAACCTTACTCTAAGCTTTGGCACCCTAACTACCCCGAGAAGAGGATTATATTAAAACTTTTGAGTAATCCATGTGCCGGCCACATTATAGTAGTTAAGAGTGTAAAAATGCATCTATGCCATTCCGAAAACTCACAAACATAAAAGTTCAGCTTAACTAATTCATCTGATTTTCATTTAAAAAAATAAAATTCGAGTATTTTCAAGGAAAATAAAAGGAATGAAGATCCATTAAAAAGGGGTTGTTGCGTTGAGTGCAATTAGAGTAACCTTCGAATGGGCTGGTTAAAAGGATGGTCATGCAAAGAGGGTTTCGCAACTATTATGTAGCACAATTTATACACAATTTCTTTTGGATTAATTCTTAATATTTTAATTAATAAGTGTACAATTTGTCTGTTGTTTTTAATTAATGAAAGGATTTTATATAGTTAAATTTCAAATATATATGCATGATTTTAGACTACGCCATATGATATATAAAATTGAGAATAAATTGTTGTTGAAGTCTTCTTCCTAAAAATTTTATTTTAAACGATTAACAATTATCATAAAAGATCGATTTTTTGATGAACGGAGTGGTCGTCAGTCAATTTTAATGGTGGAAAGACCTCATTTAACCAGAAAAATAACATAATTTGATTTCAAGTTGACTTGATGATTAATAGGGTTTTATTTTGGAGAAGAATGCTTTAACTTGTCACATAATCATTTCTTAACGGCAACTAACGAGATTAACCATAATGAAAATGAATTAAATGTCTAGTTATTGTACTACAAGTTTAATTTAAAAGATTAGTGACCAAAATGAAAATACCTTAAAATTCTAGTGACTATCAACATAGTTTACCCTTATTAATAATATATTTCCATTTGGTTTTATTAACTTTTCGTATTTTTATTTTTTTTAACCATCGGTATCTAACTCATTGGATAATTAATATGGATTGGATTTTACATAAACTCATTATGGGCGGCTCTTTTAACTCAATTTTCTTCATTCATAACGATAAAATTTACACTTGTAACCTTATTTAAAGGACCTAACGTCTTATCCTACTATACATGTAATATATCATTTTCAATCTGGAATGGCATTAATGCTATATATTCGTAGTATATGCTTGCATGTCTGAATATATAGTTTTCGAATTCAAGTACGGCCATGAATAGGGGTTAATAAACATATATTTAATTTTTTATTTTCTAAAATTCATAAAATATAAGGCGACGTCGCGACAAGAGCAAGAAATAAGACGTGCGCCCCACTTTTCTCACCTTCCAAACACCAATAAATAAACCCTAAATTCTCCCATCACTCTCTCCATTGAATTTCCCAAAAGAAAAGGAAAATAAGAGATTTTGCATAGAAAATACTAAGAAACCACAGCTCCCCAAGGCCCTTGACAGTTGACACACCCAAAACCAAGGCAAATATAAATCCAACAATTCCTTGGAAATAATAAAGGAATTTTATACTTACTACACCCCCAAAGAAAAAGGGTCTAATTATGCCTCTAGTCCCTATACTTTTATTTTTGATATTTAATCTCTTCTAATTCTAGAAATGTAATCCCTTTATTTGAGTATTTGTCTAAACTAAAAACTAAATTCTAATTGATAATAATGTTAAGTGACTTGTGTTAATTTTTTCAATGTTGTGGTGTGATTATATGATAATATGTTCTTTAATTTTAGCCCTTTGATAATATTGTTATTATGTTATATATTCAAATTTAATGAAAATTCATTAATAATGCTATCGATTAAATTTTAATGTTTTAAGTCAGATAAATCAAGACTAAAAGCATATATTCATCCCAGGAGACCTGAGTTCGAGCACTTGTGTATGTGCTTTGTCAAATGGTTTAAGAAAAAATATGAATATATATTACTACTACGTAATTGCACCAATATATTAAAAAAACCCTCACATAATAGCAGATGGACTAAATTTCAAAAGTATGAAAAGTACATGGATCGAGGGTAGAACTAAGCCCAAATTTTTTTTCTTAAAACATTTTTTTGCCCTTCCGAGTTTTCCAGGGCTTTGCTTTGACTAATTCGGACCGATCAATGTCGCACATTAGTGAGGATTTTCTGCATGTATAAAGCCTCGAACTCGAGACATGTTTAAGCATTAACCTACTTAGAATTTTTTTTTTTTTTTTTCTTGCCCTTAGCAATTCTTTAGCTTTGATCGATTATCATACTTGCTTTCCACTAGCTTCTCTCTCTCTCTTTCTCTCTCTGTCTCAGCCAACTTTTCTAGAGAGTTGAAGTCTTCCATATTTTCTCTTGTTCTTCATAGTTCAAAACCTTGATTCGGTCATATCCATAAAGATCACCAGCCAAAACAAGATCCAAACCCAGTTTTCTATCACTTTGTTTGTAATCTTTACTCTTTTCGCGAGCTCAAAAAACTTGAAAAAAAAAAACCATGGCTAATCTATGGTGGGCGGGGCAAGTAGGGTTACAAGGAATGGAAACATCGGCCACTTCATCATCTCCGATGAAGAGGCCAGATCTGGGTATATCCATGACAAACAATGGAGAAACCGGCAGCGGTGTCACCGGCGAAGAAGAAGAAGACAAAGAGCATAGCAACGAGCCTAGAGAAGGCGCTGTCGAAGTCTCCACTCGTCGTCCCAGGGGACAACCAGCTGGTTCCAAAAACAAGCCCAAACCACCCATCTTTGTCACCAGGGACAGCCCTAATGCACTGAGGAGTCACGTTATGGAAATAGCTAATGGCTCCGATGTGGCCGAAACCCTAGCTCAGTTCGCTCGGAGGAGACAGAGAGGGGTTTCGGTTCTTAGCGGAAGTGGAACTGTGACCAACGTTACACTCAGGCAACCTTCGGCACCTGGTGCAGTCATGGCTCTTCATGGTCGGTTCGAGATATTATTGTTAACCGGTGCTTTTCTCCCCGGACCGGCTCCGCCGGGGTCGACGGGGTTAACGATATACCTAGCCGGCGGACAAGGGCAGGTTGTTGGTGGTAGTGTGGTAGGGTCGTTGATGGCATCAGGGCCTGTTATGGTAATAGCAGCAACTTTCTTCAACGCTACATATGAGAGGTTGCCTTTGGAGGAAGAAGAAGAGGGTGCCGGTGGAGCTCAAGGTCAGCTCGGTGGTGGGAGAGGCGGATCGCCACCGGGAATCGGTAGTGGAAGTGGAAGCGGTGGACATCAACAAGGTGGGATTGGTGGTGGTAGCGGCGATGGTTCGGGATTGCAAGGTTATAATAATTTGCCACCGAATTATGTTCCGAATGGTGGACAGTTGAACCATGAGGCTTATGCTTGGGCACACGGTGGACGGCCGCCGTATCAGTAAACATATAGGAGAACATTGCTTGTAAGAGATTTAGATATGCTTTCACTTGCATCACTTTGCAGAATAAGATGATCATGTTTAGTTTCTTACACTTCCTTTCATTTTTTTCCAACCATCCATATTCAATCAAGTGATTATTCCAAATAAGATACTGCATAAATTTATTATATAAAAACCTTTCCAGCTTAATTTTCTTCGCTCACAATGCTAGAATTTAAACCACTAACCTTACTTAAGGGATCTAATACAGCATCTTGCTCCGGTTATTGGTTATATTTTCTTTCTTCTCTTTAATCCCATTTCTTTCGGTTGATGAAAGTGCATCTTCTAGTTTGATACCTTACAATAATTGGAGCCTTTCTTTCTTTTTACAACTGAAATCATAATACGAGGGTAGGGTTAAAGAAAATCGATGAATTCGAATCTTAAATTTGTCAGAAATATTGAATTATGTCTGGATTTCTTCTTTCTGTTTTTTTATTACATAGTGAACTTTGATCTCTAACAATACTATATATATAGCAAAGTAATGCGTAAATAACTAATTTATTAGCCACAAAATCAAATCCGATTTCAATAAACCTTTTGAAATGAATTCGTAATTAAAATGTTACCGATTCATTCTGACTAAAAATAAAATGATTGAATTGAGGGCGAAAAACAAATCTATTACATGCGTGAACTTTGATTTTCAACTTTTTTTTTAGTGTAAACTGCATCAAATATAGGGTGAGAATTGAGTGGGGAATATCTGAAAATTGTGAGAATCTGAACCGATGAGATAGAGAATAACGAAACGACTTGCGGGGACGGGGACGAGAGAAATTTTATAACCGAAGCTCAAATAAGAGAATAAAAGAGTACTTACATAACACTATGAAACTATCAAAAAAACCACCTGCGGGGACGGGGACGAGAGAATTTCAAGTGTATGACATAAGCTGGTTTAGAATAAAACTATGAAATCGAAAAAACGACTAAAAAATTAAAAAAAAAAAAGCAACGATAAAAATTATTTGTAATCGAGGATCATAAAATTAGTCAATACAAATAACATCAAATGTAATTACATAAAATTAGTCAACGATAAAAGTTTACTGTAACTGTAAGAAGCCTTTTGTAGTTTCTTTCTTTACAATTAAAAAAAATGACTTTAAATATCTATCACAAATCCTTCGAATCAACTCCTATCGAATGTCATTGTCATAAATATCTTTATATTCATATTCACGATGTTTATCATTTTTCATTATCAATGATGTTTGTATATAATGTTTGTTTGAGTTATTTAGTTGAGGTTTAAACATTTTTCTTATGTAACTATATTTATCTTTAAGTGACAAGTTTGAACTGATGATTTTAAGAGAAATATTTTATTAGTATATTGCTGTTATTAAGTTGAAAAATATGTAATTATTAAAATTCGAACTCGTACAAAATAAAATAACATGAACATCTTTAATAACTCAATCAATCGATAAATCTCTTGATTAATATATTTTTCATTATATAACTTTAAAAGTGAACTTTACGTGCAGCATTAACTTTAATGGTGTTTTTATTTTAGCTATTAAACTTTTAAGATTTATATCATAATTCGTTTCTATTATGACCACTAACGATAAAAGAGTAGTTACGTAACACTTGAAAAATCTTATTTTCTAAGTAAAATTTTAAGGTTCCAAATTTACAATCATCACAAAAGCTCAACTTTCAATGATTGAAGCAGTCTCAATCATAAAGATAAAAAGGATTAGTATGACCAAAAGATTAACATAGTTTTTGATGTTTCAAATTATGTTGGTCTTCTAACCAAACAAAACCTTACACTATAAGAATTGTCCTTTTACGACTACTCCATTATCAAAAAATCAATCTTTGCGATGGTTGCCATTTTGAAACGTTCAAGGAAGAAGACTTAAATGCGGCAATGACGGATGAAATCAAATTAAAAATTATAACGCAAATCTAAAAAGTAAAAACACCCTAAAAATTCAGCTACTACCAATATAGTTTACTTAGACTTTATTTATTTATCATCCAGAATACTGCTTTCATCAACGGGAAAGAAGTCATAGTTGCACACACAAAGGATGGCAGCTCGAGAAACCAAAGTCAACTTATTGCAGTTAAGTTTTCAAGTCACCACAGCACAGATAAAGAGAAGGAATTGATAATATACATTACATTTTCAGTTTCATAAATATCACACTAGCTTTTATTTTGGTATTAATTAAGTGTACATGTAAATTTACCTCCAGTCGTTCCATGAAATTCAAATTCCGGTGATGACGTTCGATGAGCAAATCGGTTAGCAAAATTTACTGCGTACATATTCCATGGAATGACAGAATGCATCTCTGTGACATGGAAAGTGAGGAACATGTAAGGTACTGGAATAAGTAACCGATCCCGTCTGCCTACTGAGGGTTAGATAAGTATACAGTATACACCCCATTTGCCCAAGTATGAGTGGCTCCTTATCAAATCCCTTCCCCTGCCCGATGCAAAACTCTTTGAAGCTCGGCCGCCATTCCTTGCAATAGAACTGGTTTTTGAAGAACTGCATTCATTCCTATTTGTACGCATCTCTCCCGCACATGATCCTCAGCACTAGCCGTCAAGGCTATAATCAATGGCCAATTACGGCTGCGAAACTTACGGATTCTCATCGCCACTTCAAATCCATCCATTTCAGGCATGTGAAGATCCAAAACAACGATTCTAAAAGAATTTTCAGCATGGCTGACTGCACTAAGGCATTCGAATCCAGTAGAAACAGCTGTCACTTCACAACCCAACTTTTCTAGCAGCTTCTTGGTCACAGTTCTGTTTATGTCATCATCATCTGCTAGTAAAACTCGTAGACCTCTGAACCTCGAGTAGGAATTTGATTGCTCACCGGATGTTACATGCGCGGACATGGTTCTTTCGATATTCGAATGGATTTGAAACCTGAGAAGAAGTGTCATGCTCTGTGCAAACCCCAGAGAGTTTGTGGATATCCAGACGTTCCCTTGCATCATCTGCAAATACCAGAAACATTATATACAATTAATGCACGTATGATAATGCAGCATACTTCTATAAAAAGGGTTTATGTGTCTAGAAACCACGAACCACTAAAATCTAGGTGGTGGAAACAAAAAATGCAATAAAATAGCTGAATATCTTTCAGATGCCTTGAAAGTTTCGGCAACGAATGATCATACATACGCACAGGAAAACAACAATATACTACTAACGGCAGTATTTTAATCCACCGGATGAATGGTTACTGCAAACTCCATTCAAAATGCAGTAGCTAAAACAATGAATAGAATCGAGAATAGAAGATAGAAGTAGAACTCGGATATTCACCTGCACAAGCTTTTTACACATGGTAAAATTCAAGCTCTCCTTGGTTTCATCCTTATTATGCTTCTCGGTAGAAATAGTTTTGGTTGAGACTGGTGCATCAGCCACAGAACTCCCCATGAATATCAATTTCAATCTTTAAGTACAGGTAATTATCTTGTATGTTAGATCTCCACGCATTTATTTTGTCGTTCTTCTCCTGGCTACCAGCATCCGATAGAACCCGGAATAAGACAGTACCTCCTCCACTATTGATGTCGAGTAGATAGCCAACCATATGCAAAATCACTTGAAAAGTCCTCCTTTCATCACCGATCACTTGGTCAGGCAAAGAGCTCTGGACGCCAACTTGAAAACCGAAGCCTTTATAGACAGATAAACATTTATCAAGGCAAGAAGCTTCTTTAATCATGGAATGTAAGCTAAAAGGTCTCATGTCTAGCGGAAATCTTCCATTATCTTTTGCCGAAATCTCCATCACATCATTTATCAAAGTTGAAAGAACGCTGCTTGTTTTGACCAATGTGTCAACAATAGTCTTCTGCCTGAAGTTCATATTTTCATCTTGAAACACTGAAAGTAAGCCCAAAATTGAGTGCATTGGTCTTTTCATACCATGACTCATTACTTTCTGAAAAGAGTTCCTCGCTTGGCTGGCCATCAGTGCATTCTGTCTTTCCTGCTGCAACACCTGATTTTGCTGGCTCAGTTTTTCTCTCATTCGTTGAGATTCTTCGAGAACTGCAGCATGGGATAGAGCTACAGCTACCTGATCAGCAACCACTTCAACAATCTCCATTTCCGGATAGCTCCAATTCCAAGAGTTCGTGCTCGGAAGAACAAATACCAGAATGGCATAGCGTGTCTCCACCAATTCTGGCGTTCCCCCTTTAAAATTATAACCTTGAAGCATTGGCATCCTGATTGCTGCAACGGCACATGCCTTGTCTGATTCACTACCACTCGCAAGCCCAAGTGCGGAGTCTGGTCTCAGGATTCTCACTCCTTCACTCCCCTTGATCTCCTTCACATCAGGATCACTCATCGGGATAGATTGGTGAAAACTCCTCGAAGTGTTTGCTTTCAACTCATGAGTCAAATTTATCTGCGTTCTATTCTTATTTGGCATCCACACGGCACAGTTGATCAAATCCAAAGTCTTAGAAAGCTCAACCAAAGTGGTGTACAATATGGTATGTTTATCTAGGGATTTCCTGATTTCCTGCGTTAACATACGAACATGTGAACTGGCTTCCTTCTTCCTTTTCATCATGTCAACCTCTTGATCCAATTCCAAAACATTTTGCCTCAAGAAAACCTCCCTCACTTTCACTTTGAGTAACAGAGGGATCAAAGTTAATAGTGTTATCGCCGTGGCACACGAGACGAGGGCGGTAAGCAATTTGGCAATGGTAAGGGACAGCATCAATTGGAATGAGTGGGGACCATAATAAGTCCATCCATTGAGAAGATGAGTCAAACCACAAAGCACTATAAAGGCTATAAACTGAAGAAGGACCCATTTGAAGGGGACGTTCGAACAACTGATGAAGTAAAGCAATTCGATAGGTATCGAAAAATATGCCACAGCAATGAAGAAATCACTCACCTTCTGGCACTCCAAAATGTTATGTACACTCCAAAAGCCCTCATCATCACAGTTACAAGCAGCAAACTCATTATCAGTGCCAGAAACCGAGACCGCAAAAAGAGAAATCAACAAGCCAAGAGCTAATGCTCTTAACATTGCCACTCAGGTGAGTACTGGTTCAATCCATACAACAAAAATGTCAAAATTCCCACACCCCCAATACACAAACTTTTGTACTCGACCAATATAGTAAAGCCAATTCCTTTGCAAAGACAGCAAAATCACATCTGCCGCAGTTCAAGATCTATAAAATGAACACAGCTTCCCACATATCAGGATCTAAAACACCAATCCAAAATTTTCAATCTTTCTATTCAGCCCCAACAATCAAGTACTGGTTTTTCACTCCCTCCAAGTGTTTGTGATATTAGCAACAAGAGAAAGAAGAAAGAAAACAATAAGATATGGTTTTTAAAAAAAAATTAATAAAACTGTAAACTTTCTTCAACTGAACAACAAAACTTCAAGGAAACCAACATCAAGAATCAAGGGTCAACCATTTTGTTCACCTATCCCAAAAGCATGATGGAAACAACAAGGAAGTCAAGAATAGATCAAAGAGCAAAGGTAAAAAGAACAAACCTTTAGCAGGAAAAAAAGCACTACCAATCTCAATCAACACCAAAAAAGTTCAATTTTTTATATATGTATGCACTTATCTTTCACCTTTCCAAGTGAAAATAACCTCTACCCATTTTACCAAAATCTACACTTTTCCCCAGACCCAATCAAGAAACACCACTTTTTCTCTTTCAAACAAAGATCAACTAAAAAGCTCAAAAATTTAGAACACTCTAAACCAAAAAGAAAGGGTCTTGCTTAGAGAAACCCCTTCACAAGATTTATAACAAAGGGCAGATAAAGATTGAAAAGAAAATCTCTCTCTTGTTCTTTAGTTTGAAAGAAGTGTTTAGAAAAAACCGACTTGAAGGACAGGGACACGGAAAGAGAGAGATGTCATGAAGTTAACTTTAGAAAATAATGGCAACATCCAGGAAAAACACCCAAAATTAAAAAGCTTGCAAATTTGAGGGACCCAAAAATCAAAGTTCTTCTAATGTTAAGAGAACCTAGACACCCACCCACATAAAAAAATCATTTTTTGGGATTTTTTTATTCACAAATATTGTCTTGTAGTTTAAGTATTGAGCGATTAATTGATTTTTTTTAAAAAAAGATTGTGCGTCATGTATATTATATAATATACTAAAATAGTATTTTTTATTAAAAATACATAATTTACTTAACTTCCAAGAAATATATATCCTATAACATTTAATAAAATATATATTCAAACATTTCTTTTTTTTTTGATAAAAAGATATTCAAACATTTCATTTGATATTTTTGAAGAATTTCAATAAAAACAAAACGTGAATGAACAAGACTAGAATATGTATATTTATTAAAAGGTATAATATTAAAAAATACCCTTAATGTTTGACGAAATTTTTATTTTTATTTTTTTTTTTTAAGTAATTTAACCTTTAACGTTTTATTTTAGGCTAAAATGGCTCATCTACAGATTGAAACTGCTAATCAACCAACAGTAAATAATTTGAAATGATATGAAAAACCTACATGACAGTGCTCGTTGCGATAAAAGTATCATATAGGCAAATATACATATAGGTAAATATACTAACTTTATAAAATAACACATCAATTAAAAAATAATTTTATAAAATTGTATAAAATATAAAAAAAATTCTTCTAATGTGTAATTCCGCCACGTCATTTCAAATTGTTGATCGTCAGTTGACTAATAATTTTTATTCGCATAAAAATTATTTTGAACCAAAATAAAATATTAATAGCTAAATTACTTAAAAAAATAAAGACCAAAATAATAATTTAGTCAAATATTAAGGGTTATTTTTAGCATTATGTCTTATTAAAAATATGCAGTGACGCTTACAAGAATCGATGTGTTCTCCATTTTTGATCGTCCGATTTGGATTTGATCCGACGGCGTAAAACACTCGGATGGTTAGAGCATTGGAGATGGGCAGTTAGGGACACGGCGGGTTGACTCGGAGCCGAGTTGGAGCCTCGAGGTGGAACACTAATCACGTGGCACACGTGACGTCGATGTAAATTATGAACTTTAGGATTAGATTTTCTTAGGTACATCGTGTTATATATAAAATCTAATCTTAGATTTTTTAAAATTTTATAATCAAAGACTTTCAATTCATCGACTCGCTAATTTAAATAAAATACTATAAAAATTTTATTTTTGAAATGAACATCTCAACTCAATATATTATATTCATAATATTAAATTTAAACTTTTAATTTTGTTTAAAGTATTTAACGTGCTGGCTCAGAAAGGGGAAGCAGCCGCTCAAGGTCTTCATTTTTTCTATTTTACAACTTCGGTAATTTCTTAAGTGACAATCTTGTAAATTAATGGTAGTACTTTATTGCTTTAGTTAAATTTAAGATGTTTTTCTTAACAAAACAATAAAATTAATATATTTTGACAAAGTTTGATTTTATTTTTATGATTTATTAATGAAATATTAAATTAATTGTTTAAAGTAAT
>JAGYYJ010002000.1:0-75519 GCA_019671005.1 Hibiscus mutabilis | reverse complement strand
ATAGATAACGTGGCAGTTGTCACACCAATTGAATAGAGACAGCACACAACTTATATACGCGATTTATTCGAATCTTGAAAATAATATTATTAAAATTAACATAGATAACAGAACCAACCCAGAATCGGCATAACATAGACTTGTGCGTATGAAGATGGGAAAGGAGAAAGTCGTCCCCACGGCTAACGAAAGTGGTAGCCCTAATTTAAATGGCATGCATGCAGATGCAGTGCTTACATTTTCTTTTAATTTCAGACAGTACGTTCGCAACATGCAGAGCAGTCATGAGGCAGCAAGCTTCGTTCAAGTCAAACAGCACTCTTTTTCTAGATCTGTTGCAGTGAAGAAGTCCAAAACTTTTCCTAATGTTTTCAAACTATTTTCATTCGGTTACATTTTTGGGAATTTTTACTCAAATATAGTTGTAGGGTTTTTCCCCCCAAAAATATAGACATTTTCAAAATATAAATGTAAAAAAGTAGAAGATAAATTTATAATTAATTTATTTAAAAAAAATACAAATTAAAGATATTTTTATAAAAGTGATAAAACTATGATTAGGGATTGGGATAAAATATAAATATCTGAAAGTGAGGGATAAATTTATTATTAATTTATTTCTAAAAATATATATAAGGTAAAAGAATTGTACTGGGGAGCAAGAGCCCCTCCCACTGTCTATAGGGCTCCGTTGCCGGGCAAGAGCCCCTCCTATTATACAAGTTGTTCAAAGATTTAAAGGAAAAATGACCATATTTTTTTAAAAAAAAAATTGACAAATTGTCTAAAGCAATATTTTTTAAAAAAAAAAGAAGACTCAAAATTCATGAAGAATAGTATTATTTTGTTTTCTTATACGCTTTATCATTAATCCGAACTAATTTTTTTTTATCTTTTTTCTTTATAAAATATTTAACTTAATTAATTTTGATTTTTTTAGTTAAATTTATTATTTTCTAAAAAATTATATAAATTTTCAAATGTAATTTTTAAAGAGTGTAGAGTGGTAAATGGATCTATTTTTTTACCTAAATATTTTTTATTATTTTTATGTATTTATATTTCTATTAAACTCAAACAAATGAAAAAAATATATAAAACCTTTTTTTATAGAATTTTGTCTGATTAAAAAATAAAAAAAAATTTGAGTTCATATACATAAATAAAGGCCCATTCAACCCATTTTGTTTTTTAAAATATATTTTTTTATTTTTCATTATATCATTTTTTTAAAAATAAGTAATTGAACTCGTCATATCAACATGGCGAATTTCATATTTTTTATTTTTAATAAAATTTGTTATACCAGCTAATACGAGTTTATTCAAAAAGTTTTAGATCTGAAAATAAATTTTCGATAGGATCAAAACATTTCTAAAATCAAATGTCTTCATTAGATACTTAGATAAAATAGCCGAATATCAACGGTGGTCTAGAAACGCCTGGTGTTCTGAGTTATGGCCTCAAGATATGCTCATGTTCGGCTAAGCAAATGCACATTGATTCCCCATTTGATTGAACCGTTTAATAATTTTGTTATTTGCTTTAATTAACGAAAAAATTTAATTATTTTATTAAATATTTGTAACTCAAATTTCATAAACTTAGACATTTCCCTAAAAAAATAAATCAAATTTAGGGTCAAATTGAATGTAAGAAAATTAGTTTTGATGCCCAAGTAAAGGCATTATTATTTCTTTTGTCCAAATGTTATTTAGCACGAAAAAGGGGAACTATATTTTTTCCAATTTTTGATTTTTTTGTTTTTTGAAGGTCAAAAGAAATTAGTCCCTATTCCATTGTAATTTGTAGATGTAGTCAACACAACAATTTCATCATCTTTATCCTATACTTTTCAAAGTTTAAAATTTCAATCATGAACCAAACAATAGATGCAAAATTTGTTAAGTTAAATTCTTCTATTTGTCTTTGTATTATTTTTAAGTTGTAGATTTAGTTCATATTCTTCAACCTGATCATTTTAATCCTTTCACTATTTGGGTCATAATTGAAATTTCAAAATTCGAAAAAGTATTATGACTAAAATTGATCAAATTAGAGCATAATGATTAAATCCACAACTTATGCATAGTACATGGACTAATGATAGAATTTGACCAACTTATAAATAACATTTCAACCTCATTTTTTTAATAAATAACTTCACTCTAGTCCTCTTTATTTTTAATTTAGTTCTTAAATTCTTGCTTCATGTAAAATTAATTTTTGTTTGCTTTGTTCATATTTATAAAAATTCAAATTTATTCGTAACCATAAATTTGACATGTTAAAATGTTAGGGCAAATAGACTTCTTAATAATTAATGTTTTTTTTCTTTTAATAAAAGTTCACAAAATATCTTAGAATAAACACTTTTAGGCTAGTTTCCCTAATGGATAACTTAAATATTTTTAGTTCTCCAACAATAAATTTAACCATAAATATCTAGAGATTAGATTCCTAAAACAATTTACCTTTTAATAGTTAACTTGGTAAGTTAGTAAAAGTAAATAATACTTTTTCTTAATTGTAAATAACTAAATAAAATCTTTGGGTATTTTTTTTAAAAGGTAAATAATCTCTTTTCCTTAATTGTATCTTGAGTGTCAATAATATAACATTGAGGCTATCTAAATACCTTTTACTTTGATTAATTTATAGTAAAGGGTTTAAATATAATACAAATATTGCATTTAAAGCATTAGGTGTGGAACTTAAAAATGTTATAACTTTGTCATATTTGTATTTAATTAATGCTTCTATAGAAATAAATATACATTCAAGTAAAAGATATAACACAAGAAACGGACAATAAAAGAAATAAATATATAATACTACTTAAGACAAAAATAATATCTGAAATTTATGGTACCATCTAATTTCTTAGCACTTATACTAATTCAATCTCATCATCACTCAATTATTATTATAAACGAAAATGTGCATAAAAAGGAGCACTAATAATGAAATCAATATATATATATAATTTATTTGTATTTTTATGTAATATTATTAATGTCGTTTAATTCTAACATGGGAAACCACTAGTTAATAATAATGGTGTCGCAATTAATCTCACCTGAATGGTGACTTGGGAAACATGAATGACACCTACAAGCTATAACTAATATATATATATATATATATATATATATATGGATTATGATTAATTTATACAGTATAAATTTTTTAAGTTTTATATTTTTTACATCGTTGAATGAGTCAAAATTGATAGTTGAAGTCAGAGCAGATAATCACTAAATTTTTAGGGTACTTTTGCTTTAGTCATTAAAATTAAAAATTCTTCATTATAGTCACTAAATTTTTAATTTAAATTCATTATGGTCAAAGTTACAGCCATTGACAAGGTCATAATTTCGATTGACAGAACGGTCATCGATCAATCCTAACGGTTAGAAAGATTTGTTTTGCCAGAAGTTTAACATAGTTTAGTTTCAAGTTAATATGATGGTTAACATTGGTGAATCAAGACTAAAAATCTCAATTGAAATTAAAAATTAACTTTTCGATCTACCATTGTTAACCGTTAGATCAACTTCAAACCAAATCATATTAACCTTTTAGCCAAACGAATCATTCCCACCTCTGGGATTGATCGGCGAAGTCTCCCTACATCAGAATTTAATTTCAGAAGAAGACTTTAATATATCATGTCAATATTTTTTAACAATAGTGGTTGTAATGAAATGGACTTAAAAATTTAATGACTATAATGAGAGTTTTTCGATTTCAATGACCAAAGTGAAAGTGCCCTAAAAGTTCAATATCTACCAATGTAGTTTACCCTAGAAAATACTAAGTATTTTTTGTTTAAATAAAAATAATCCCTTAAATTATTTATTTATTTTTTACTTAGAGCTCTTAAATTATTTTTGGTCAAAACAAGTATTAAAACTATCATTTTATAAATATTTTGTATATATGTTAGTCTCGTTAAAAATCTTGGTTAAATACATTAACAATCCTAGAACTTCAAACCGGGTTTAAATATAAAACATATGCTTGATTGCACAATAATTTTCACTATTATTACTTAATTTCACTAGAGTAAATTTTTCTACTCTCTAAAACACAATTACATCGGTATAAAATATTTATAATTTCTCAAACATATTTACATGGATTGGTTCTTCAATGTCAATATGTCTCTGACTATAAATCATGTTTGTTTGCACAACAATTATCACTTATTAATACATTATTACAATGATGTAAATTGATTCTAAATTATTACACTAATTAGTGAACTACCAAATTTAAAATTGTAATTTGCCCCCCTCAAGATTTTAAAAAATCCATATTAAACATCAAAGTTTTGAATATTTTTAAGTAGATCACCTCTCATAACTTTTAAAGTTCTCATTAAATCTCTCAAATTTATTAAAAATTTTAGTTAAACACTCAATTTTCTTTTGAAAAATTTAGTTTAAGCCTCCAAATTTTTTAAAGTTTTAAATTGGACCTCAAACTCTTACCCAAATTCCGCCATTGTATTCAATTTATTTAATCTCGAAATATAATTCTTTACATAAGACAAACAAATTCATCATTTTTCTCGAATTTAATACCAATCTCAATTTGAAATGAATTTATTCAAATGAAAACAAAAACGAAAAATCTCTGATACACAAGTTGTATAAACTATACAACTTTTAATTTTAGGGTTTATGAGTTTAGTATAGGGTTTAAAGCTTAGATATTTAAGTTTTAGTATTTAGAATTTAGGGTATAAGATTTAGAGTTTAGTTTTTTAGGGCTATGAGTTAAGAATTTAAAATTTAAATTTTGTAGTGTAAATATGTAGACTTGTATAAAATAAATATGACTGTATATCAAAATTTTACCCAAACCAAAATGCGTTAGAAAGTAGACAGGACCACATACTAAAGATTAGATAAGTGGTGTTATTGTCCTCTTAAAACCAAATGAAGACAGGCAAACTTTGAAGGTTGAGAAGTTGCTATTTTTCGAAGCAAATTAATTACTCTCAATGTCATTTCTTCTCTACTCGTAGGTGAGTCACACAATTCGTGTATTTTACAAGGATGGAAGGTTTATTATATGTTAATTGGTAGGTTTATCAAATGCCAATTCTATTTAGGGAAGTTAAGTATATATTTTTTTGGTATAGTAACTGATATCCGATTCATTGACTGATTAGTCCGGATCAAGTACTGGATAGACTCGTCGTGAGGACGATCCTCTCAACCTAATTTATTTTATTCGTAACTTGATTTGATGCTTAAATACTATCGTACTCTTTAAATTAACAACTTATTTCAACTAATCCCTCTAAGTATAATGTTTTTTTTATCATCACTGATTTCTAATCTATTGACGGACTAATTCAGATTAATTATTGCAAGACTTGTTGTGAGGGCGATCCTCTCAACTTAGTTTGCTCTGTTTACAGTTCAATTTGATGCTTAAATATTATTATGGAAAATACTTTGATACACAAGTTTGTGTAAACTTTAGTTTACACAAGTCTTTCAATTTTAGGGTTTAAGGTTTTGGGCTAGGGTTTAGGGGTTTAGTAGGGTGTAGAATTTAATGTTTATATTTATAATTTAGAGTTTAGGGTTTAAGGTTTAGGGTGTTAGGGTTTGTGATTTAAATTTTAAATTTTATAGAAGGGTTGTGTAATTTTTTTTACATAACATGTGTATCAAAATATAACCATGTTATTAAACTCAATAAAATTAGAAAAATACTTTGATACAAGTTTACACAAGCCTTTCAATTTTAGGGCTTAAAGATTTAAGTTGTGATTTAAATCTTAGGGATTTAGGTTATAGGGTATAGAATTTAATGTTTATTGTTAAAATTTAGAATTTAGGTTTTGAGGTGTTAGGACTAGAGGTTTAGGTTTTAGATTTTATAGCTTAATATGAATGATTGTGTAACTTTTTTTACACGGCGTGTGTATTAAAATATAATCTATAAAATCAACATTTTATTTCGGCTAATCCACCCAAGATAAATTTTTTTAAAAAAAGAATCTAGACAGTATTTCGGCGTTGCACTTTTCCCAAAATAAAGGTGAATTTGATCTATTACTATAAAAAATTGAATATAAGATTCTTAATTGATGGTTTTATAAATAAGTATTTTTTTAAAAATACTTTAAAACCTCTTAGATAAACATTTTATTTATCAACTATATTGAAGCTAGTATTTCTGTTTAATATAAAAATATTTAAGTATAACTTTTTAAAAAATAAATTTTTAGATAAAAACTAATTAAAATAACGATAAATATGACGTATTATAGCATTTATTTAGAAACAAGGTACTTGAAATCAATGAGGTTGGTCCAAGTGATAAGCAACTTGATAATGTTTAAGCATGTCTCGAGTTCGAGGTTTTGCGTGTGCAAAAAATTTTTGTTGGGAAACTCACCCACCAAAATCAGATATACAACGCGAGTCGGTCTAAATTAGTCAGGACAAGACCAGGAGGAATCGCAACGGCAACAACAACAACAAAAAAGAGAAACAAGGTACTTGTAACTAGGGATGTTAGTGGGGCGAGTTTTGCGGGGATTCGCCCCATTTTGAATTTAATTGGGCATGGATAGTTATAAATTTCGCGGGTTGTGAGGAGAGGATGGAGATAAAAATTAGATTAGCCGTGCGTGGTGGGAAATGCGTGAACTTGCCTTTGTACCCGTCTCATTCCCACCCGCCCCGCATCATCCCCACCCGCCCAACAAATATTATAACATGTTATTATAAATATTATTGAAAATATAATATCAATTTGGTTAATAGTCAAATTTAAGGTAATTCATATTGACTTGTCTTGAGATGTTATTGAAAAGTTTAATATATATATAATGAGATTGATCATATCAAATATATAATTATTTTTAAAATATCAGTTTGAATTAGAGTCAAATTTAAGATAATTTATATTCACTTATCTTATAATATTTATAATATATATATTATATACATATAATATTTATGTTTATTGATTTCTTCTTTATTGCTTCTCGTCGTTAAGCATTCTTTCTAAGGCTTGTTTTCTTTTTTTTAGTCCTCACCATAGGTATGTTATTCTTCTATTTTTTAATTTTATTTTCCTAATATTGTATGTTATTTAGATTCTATTGGTATTTGTTCTTATTTTAAAAGGTTGTTTTTTCATTGTTATTTTCTTTTTAGTTCTTTCTATATTGTTTATTTGTTACAACAATTGAAATATTATTTTACATGTTATTTGTGCTATTTTCTTGTCCTTTACAATAGACTTTAGTATCTTTTTTAGTCCAAACTTTTGTGTTGTACAAAATTTAATTTTGTATATTATTATTATTTTTAAAAATAACGACAATTGGAATAATATCACATATGTGGTGGGAGTCTGAATGACAAATATTTCATATTTTTTTCATAACAAATTTGATTTATATTTATTTAACTAATATTTATAAATATATTATATAAATGAATTATGGGATGAGTAAAGAGGGGATTTGGTGGGTCTCAAGACCCACATGGGTGATGGGACAGAGATGATTTTAGTCTTAAAAGTTGCGGAGCATGGATAGTTTTAGATTTTGTATTTGCAGCAGGTTGTGAGGCGGGGATGAAAATGAAAATTCTTGACAGGATGAGTGTGGAAAGAGTACCTTTCGCACCCTCCCGTTCAATTGACATCCCTACTCGTAACATCTAATTAGTACCATTTAGAAATTGGTGATTATTTATTGCGGCAGACATGGAAAGCGACTCAACGCTAACAAGCATTGCTCACCTTATATTATCAATCAACTTGCATAAGTTGACAAAGAAATATATCCTAATAATTGAATCCAACAAGTGTCATAGTAGAAAGGAGGAGGATGTTCATTCTAAAACATGCGGATTCAAATCGCTTTGTCTACAAGGGGTTTGTCCATTATCAAATGGTTAATAACATGTATGAATAGATACTACATTATAATCACCTTTAAACCATTCAAAAAAATATCCTAATGATTTTCTTTCTTCTCGTCCTCTAAATTTTGTGGGTTTTTTAATGTCCCATTTAATTGTATAATTGAGGTAATTAAAATCTCGTACTTATGTTTTTAAGGTTTTACTTTTGTATTCGATTTATTATTAGTGTATGAGTTTATATTGAAAATTCGTAGTGTAAATAATATTATAATATGTCGCTAATAGCCGAATAAATATTTTTAACATGAGATATGATTAAATTCGTGGTTATACTTATATAAATGTGAATCTCATTTATAAATATAGAATCGTGTTTAAAGAGTTCCCGCTGTTATCAGTAAGTGGTCGGAAGAAGTGACATTAGACTTTGTTTCCGGATTAAATCCTAAAATTATTATTGTTAGTGTGCTTTAGATGAATACCACTCTTCACTCGAGCATGAACCGTTAAACCATAAAACAAGTAAAAACATCAATGATTATACCAAAAAAAGAAAAAAAGTTCGATTAATTTTTATATGAAAAAAAAACAATCTTTCAATACATATATAGTATGAAAGTGTCTACATTAGTTTTACATGTGTAATAAGTGGACCCCTCCCAAATTCTACAAACGAATGGACTTTTAAGGTTATGTGTTTTTGGATTATTCTTTAGCAATAATAGGTTACACTATTTTATAACGTTTACTGACCATTTTATATCGATTTCAATAAGTTTTAGGGTAAACTAAATTAGTAATCACGGAACTATGAAAAAAATATCGTTTTAAAATTATAAAATGATCATTAAATTTATCAAAATGTTTACAAAATAGTCATTAAATTTTATCGAACTGTTGCAAAATAATCGTTAAATTAATTGAATTGTTACACTATTTTATAATGTTCAATGACTATTTTATAACAGTTCGATAAATTTAATAACTATTTTATAACTTTTGAAAAACCAATGATTAAACCGACCATTTTTCATAGTGCAATGACTATTGATATACTTTACCATAAGCTTAATTCGCATGGTTTTGTGTATTATCCGTTATATTAGATGCACCGTTCATGTAGGTAAGCATTGATAAATAAGCAAAAATAATAATTGTTTTAGAAACTAAATACATAGGACTATAATTTTATTTTATTTATTATGGGTGACCACAGTTATTCATGGGTTAAATCGAGTTACAAATTAGAAATGAAACATTGTATGCTTATTCAAGATCAATTCAAGCTAGGCCCTCCACATGGTACAATTACATGTTTCCCGTTTTCGCTTCATCATTTAAAAACCACTCATTCTGAACTCAACGAGTGATCCAGTGTAAAATAATGATGATGCTTATTTTAAGAGAATCGGATTCAAACAGCTTTATCTACAAGGTAAAAATATGAAAAAGTATTATTTTGTAATCACCTTAAAACATATAAAGATATTAAAATACGACTCTCAATTTAAAAATTTAAATGCTTGTTGACTTTGTTGTGTGCGTAGTATAGTTGATAGTTGTTTGCTTATTTAAACAAGTAAAATAACATATAAGTACTTTATTATATTCAAATACTTGTTCGGGATTCGAACCCATACAAAATAGGGCAATATGAGCATCATTAGCCACTAGGCCAATTAGTGGATCTCGTTTGACTAATTTATTGATTATTAATATTTGATATATATTTTTAGAATAATCTTAAGATAATTACAAGGCAATAATTGTTTATACTTTTTCTTAACCCTTTGTTAAAGCACATATCTCAATCTGCTGTTACATTCCTATGTTTACCAAAACAACCAAATTAGAGGATTTGACTGGTTAATCCTCTAAAAGTGATTTAATCTTCTAATTTTAGCTCAAAACTCTCTTCATTAAACAAGACTAATATAAAGAAGGAAAATACTTTGATACACAAGCTTGCGTAAACTAAAGTTTACATAAGCTTTTTAATTTTAGGGTTTAGGGGTTTAGATTATAGTGCGAAGAATTTAGGATTTATTATTAGAATTTAGACTTTAGGGTTTAGGATTTATGAGGTTATGGTTAGGAATCTATGTTTTAAATTTTATAATTTAAATATGAAGGGTTGTATAAATTTTTTTACACATCTTGTGTATCAAAATATAACCCTATAAAGAATCAAGGTTAAAGAAACCAAAGAGAAATCAATCTTCAAAAAGAGATCAAGGGGAAGGTGTACACATTGATTGTACGATCAATCATTGTACTAAAGGAAAATAACATTAAATATTAGGGCTAACGATTATTGCCATTTATTCACAAATACAAGGTGCACTATTTACATTCATAAAGAGCTACGAATATTGAAATTTAAAATCCAAAATTTAATCTAATGCGACCATAAAAGGTTAAATATCAACGTTACTAATATTGAAAATCGAACTCAAACTGCAACTTAACACCACCTTTGAAGGGTTAAAATCAGGGACAAAATAGAGTTAAGAGTTGAGGGACAAAATATAAATGTATGAAAGTGACAAATTCATAATTAATTTATTTTTAAATATATATATATTAAATAAAAGGTAAAAAAATTGTGCTTTGGGGACCAGAACCCCTCTCTAGTTAAAAATTCATAGATATAACCACAGAATTTAGGTGAGATAGCAAGAATCTCTTTTATTAGGATAGGATTATTGTCATGAGCATGGAGTAACTTTAAAATTTGTAGTCAACGTCTACTATTATATGAACCAACACAACAAGAATGATTTGTCATTGCAATCGTCCGCTGAGGATGTAGCAGAAGGGTCAGGATCAGGGTCACACTCATTTCATTATAACAGCAACAAAGCATAATCTGGACAGTATTGGTAATACCTCCAAATTCCCTTTTCCTTTTTTTCTCCAAAGTTCAAACCCTAATCTCTTTAGCTCACCAAAACCAAGTAATTCAGTCTGTAACAACTAAACCAAACCCGGTTTCCCATAAGCAAAAACATCACCCTTTAGTTTCCCTTCCACGTCCCAGCATTTGCAGCCAGTGCTGGGCAAGTGTGTACAAGTTACCCACTTTTTTCCCTATCATTTTAGCTTGGCGTTTTCTCTCTTATTAAATACCCTCTTTGGATCCTATCTTTCTCTCCCTTTGTTTATCCTTTCCTGGTTCTCTCTCCGAATGATTTTTTTCTATATTTAAAGAGACATTAATTTACTGTTGTGATACATAGCCCGGGTTTAAAGCAAGGACTTGAGGAGAGAATTAAAAGCTCTTTTCTTTCTTTTTTGTTTGTTGCATTCTTCTAGGGTTGAGGTTGAAGACAGTTTTCTCACTTTGAAAAACATGTCGAGCTGCATCGATGTTGTGCCTGAGCAACTCTGCTACATCCCTTGCAACTTCTGCAACATAGTTCTTGCGGTATCTGGTCTCACATGTCTCTTCTTTTTAATGGATGGGATATTGGGATCTGGGTTTTTTTTTCTTTATTTTGCAGCTTATGTTTTTGTTTGGTATTTTCTTACAAGGAAAAGAACATTTAACATGGCTGATAAAAAGCTGGTCTTGACTTCTGTGATCACTGATCAGAGCTTTTTTTTGTTTACTCAAATCTATTTGATTTTTCTCTTTCAGGGTTTTCTTGATTTTCTTACCAGTCAGGTCTCCATCGTTAGACTTTTCTTTTTCTTCTTCTTTTGCAGTCAAAAACAAAGTAATAATTGATAATCCAAAGGCCTGAGAGAAAGAGATTAGAGATTTGCTTTCCTTTTTGTTAATCTTGTTTTTGGTAAATAAAAGGGTGTTTCTTTTAACGTCCAAAATCTCCAAAACACAGCCATTTTTCTGATAATCTGATGAGGACAACTTGATTAAAATACTGCCATAACTTGATTCTTCTCTAACTTAGTTTCTTTGGATAATGGAGGAAAAGTAAAACAAACCCAGATTTTTAACCATTTCCTTTTTCTTTCACAAACCCTATATTCGACTGACCTAGTTTCTTTCTCCTTTTTTATGTAGGAAGAAAATAGAAGCTAGCATATGAATAACATAAAGAAACCCAGTTTTTTAGAATCTTAGCTGATCTGTGGTTTTCTTTCATTTTTTATTACGATTACAGCTGAATTTTACTTTTGCAAAATTTTTTTGAAAGGGATAACTATTGGATTGATGCGCAGGTGAGCGTTCCGTGTAGCAGCCTGTTCGATATTGTGACGGTCCGATGCGGGCACTGCACCAATCTATGGTCTGTTAACATGGCAGCCGCCGCATCTCAGTTGCTGACATGGCAAGATATTCAGGTGATAAGATCCCGGTCGAAATAAAACACTAACATTTACGATAATATATTTGGCTTTTCGAAACCTAGGGCTAATCGGTGTTGCAGTAAGAAAACAACTCAGACAATAAAAAAGCTTTCCAATACATAAAAGGAAGGAAAACTTAACCAAGGGCTTGCGTGATTAGGGTTTCTCCTACCTTAATCGATGGTCAATAGTTCAATCATCGTCCTAAACATAAAACAATTTTAAAACTTGTAACTAGCGTCCCCTGTATGAGCTGCAGAAGGTATTAGTCACAGGAGAACTTCAACATTTTCTTCTCTCTTTTTATGAAATTGTTGCAGTTTACTGGAAACCCTAGCAGCCGCCATGTTTAAAACCGAGTTTGCTTTTTTGCAGACATGGTTTGGGTAGCTTGATTTGATTGACATGTAAGTTAGGGTACTTAGGTTTCTAATGACATGATTTCCAGAACTTTGTCTTCAACAATGGAAACAATCTGAAGAGGGTTTTGTAAGAGAGATTCATTGGTTTCTTAGGGGCCCTTGTTTCAAGGACTTTGAGCTTATGTCTGGTCTCATATCTACATTAAATGATGCTACAACTGTAACTGATTCAGTCACTTCTATGTCTGGTTTTGCTGCTTTTCTCTTTCTCTCTCAAAACCATTGTTTTGAATTATTTTTTTTATAGGCACCCAGTTATGCTATACAGGACCATAGGACAGATCTGGGTTCCTCGTCGAAATACAGCAACAAGTTCTCGATGCGAGCTCTTCCTACTGCCGACAATGCACCCGAGGAAAGGGTTGTGAGCCGACGTAAGTTGTTCAAAACACTGTTTTCCCGAAGTCATAATATTAAATCATGGTCGCACCGTAAATGCAACCGCAATTTAATACTATGCTGAGAGTTCTTTCATTGTCGTTTCATATTTTCTCAAATAATGGGCCTATGTATTGGTGTTGTTTCATTTTCAGCTCCCGAGAAGCGGCAGCGAGTACCTTCTGCGTACAACCAGTTCATCAAGTGGGATCTCTTTTAACAATAGAATGTGCACAGTTGATTTATATTTTTATTTATATGGATAAATGAGATGTAATTAATTGTGGATTAATTTAGGGAGGAGATTCAAAGGATCAAGGCCAACAATCCAGATATCAGTCACAGGGAAGCATTCAGCACTGCTGCTAAGAATGTAAGTATGAATTGCAGCAGCTTTGATTAGAACTGTCATACAGATTATTCGAATACCAATTCAGTTGGAAAAAAGTCGTACTCATAATAATTTTTAAATTTTATATTATTAACATAAAATGTATGTATACGTAGTATAGTATTGTTTTTTTTTTTTGGTTATGTTTGACTTTTTTTGGGTTAATTCGTATATGCAGTGGGCACATTTCCCTCATATCCATTTTGGGCTGATGCTGGAGACGAACAACCAAACTAAGGTGAATAATGTAAGTAGTTAGGGGAAGTTTAAAAACAAAACCCAACTTTGGTTATACTATTTATTTTGCTTTTAAGGTAGAAATAACTAATCAAGAGTTTAATTCGGTTAATTCATATAATCGTATTTAGAAAAGGGTAAAATTTTGATATGCATGCTGTGTAAAACTAATTTTACACAAGCCTGTGTATTTATACTATAAAATCTTAATTCTAAATTCTTAACCCTAACCCTAAAAAATTAAACCCTAAACATTAAACCTTATACTCTAACTTCTAAATACTAACCTTAAATTCTAAACCCTACAACTTAAACCCCTAAACTTTAAACCTTAAACTAGAACTCTAACCCCTAAAAACTAAAAAACACGTGTAAACTAAAGTTTAAATGGTCTGTGTATCAAAGTTTTTTTCTTTAGAAAATGATATTTAAAAAGTCTGAGGTTTGAATCTTAAATATATGAAATATTTTTATGTTTTTTAAAAGTTAAGACTTCCTTTGTATAAAATAAACAAAAATACACAATCTTAAACATATTGTGTTTTGGAATTTTATTTGTTTTTTTTAAATGGATTTGAATTTAAATAATAATGTAAATTTCATAATAAAAACATAACTCAATATAACATTTATGATTACTTTTTAAATTCATGAATTTATTAAAATGCCAATTTACTTATAAATATTTGTGAGCTCCAAATCCATGTTTTTCTGTCTTAAACATATAATTTTTTTTGACAATCATATCTAATTAAATCTTAGCTAATTTACACATTATGCATTTCATATCATCCTGGTAACTTGGGTAACCAATGAAATCTTTTTTTTTTTTGCAAAAGGTAACCAATGAATTCTAAATTTATTTTTTGAACATATAAATTTAAAGTTAATATTTAATGTATTGTCCGTGTATTTTTTTAGACAAACATACCCTTCTTAACCACACAATATAAAATCTAAATTCAAAATTCTAAATCTAAAATTCAAAATCATAATATTTAAAATCTAAATTATAACCCTGAACCCCTAATCCATAATCTATAACCCTAAATTTAAAATTGCAAATCCTTAAACCAAACCTCAAAACCTTAAATTAGATCTCCTTGTGAAAAATAAGTTTTACACTGTCAGTGTATGGAATATTTTCTCATAAATTCAACCATAATTTTTCCCATTTAAGTCTAGAAATATATAAGCAAGCACATTTGGCCAATTGGCCAGGCTGCTCATCTTTGTTCCCTCATTTCCCTTAGGTCAGGGGTTCTAGACCCACTAGGAACACCCCTTCCTTCCCCTCTCTCTAGGTAAGATTAGGATTAGAATTAGGATTTGTCAAAAAATTCTATAAATATATACTCATGCATAAAATGTCAAAAAAGTTTTAAATAGATCAATTGCATGTGACCTTATTAATGTGAATCTTCTCTTGCATCTATTGAACAAACAAATTAACCATTTTCTTACTTTGATTGATATATTTGATTAATGACAATAAAAATAGAGATGGCATTGATTCAATGACGGGTGTCGAATCTACCAAGAAATAAATACTTGCGTACTTCTTTAGATTTGTAGTGTGGTAAGCAGAGTCGAAAACCACAGAGAGTGTTAAGAGATGTAAGTTTACTAACTAATACTAGTGCTAATAAAAAGTAAATAAGGGGTTTTGTTTTGTTTGTTGTGAAAGAGATAAAAGAAAACAATAAGATTGAGGTTGTGTGAATGGTTGATGGAGCCTAACCAAGGTTGTTTGCGGTATTTCGATCATAGATATTAGATCATAGACTTCAAAGGATAACCTGCATAATTCTTCAAGTAGCTTGGTTTTTAAGTTAGATGATAATCCACAAATAACCTAAAAGTTCTCTTCTTTTAATTAGTTAACAACCTAATAGTTCATAAGTTGTTTAACACTTATTATCTAGGTTAAATTCCTTAGATAGTCCACTTTAGAATAAAGCATATCAAATAGCATTAAGTGATTAAGAGACCAAACACATATATTCAAAAAGCGACAATCCACACAAGTTAAATATATGATTTCATACCTTCAAAAACCATAGTCCAGATTTTCTTACCACTTGCATCAATAATCCATGAATTGGTTGATTATGCACGTATAATCCAACATACACAATTGAATGATCCCGAAAGATATAAAAATACTTTGAATTATGAAGAAAATTAAGAATAAGAAGTCTCACTAATAATTGTATTGAAAACCTTAAAATAACTTAGCTAGAACTTAAGGGTTTAGCTACTCATAGAGTAGTCGGAAACAAGAAGGGTTTTCTAAGGTTATTAGTCTCTCTTCCCTCTCTTCTCCCATTGATCCTATTTATAGGCAAATGATTATACATCAAATAGGAGAAAGAGTTGCAATAAAGTGCAAACCCTAATCCTACATTAAATGTAATTTAATGTAAAGTGAAAGTCTAATTAATGTAGGATTTCTTCATTTCCAAGAAATCACGTCAGTATAGGATTTCTTGTGCGTGTCTGCCTCCAGCGTCCGTATAGCTTACACGTCAATGTCCAGCGTTGGCGTAGTTCTGTCGCGTTTCAGCGTTCGCATTACCGGACATGTTAGTGTTAGCAGCTATCGTTCGTGCTCCAAGGTTCGCGGATGGGATCATCATTGTATTCCATTCGTCTGCAATCTTCTTGTTCGAGTTCGTCCACCTCAGCGTCCATAGGACTTCAGCTTGCATTCCAGTGTTCGCGTCAGGTGTTTGCACTTTGTCAGCGTATGCTCTTTATGCCACGTCTGCTCGCAATGTTTCCAGTGTTCGCAACCAACGCTCGCGTCTAATTGCATGTCAGCATTCGCTTCAACTGGTCCGCGACTCTGCTTCTGTATTTGTTCGCATAGCCTTTATTGGTGCGTTCGCACTCGGATGTTCACATCTTCGTACTGAATTCTGGATGTTCGCAACCCTCATTCATAGGATAATTTTTAATGTGTAAAATACGTGCTAATATCCTCTTTTTATGCATGGAATGTTCATTAGCCGCTTAAACACCTGGAAAATCAAATATGAACCAAAACAAGGACTTGGAGATAGATTAGTGTGCTTAAACATAGGGAATTATATAAGAAAAACATGCAAATATACGACTTATCGTTCAACTTATACTTTCATTTTTTAAAGCCATTTTTTAAGTTAATGATTATGATAATAATTTATGTAGGACTGAATTTCATGGTTTTTAAGCATCCAACGGCAAGGAGTGCAGTGTGAAACAAAGTGATTACAATCGAAGGTTACGGTTTGAGGTTTGAAGTGTTGATCCTATGTGTGTTTCAAAAGGATATGAATATCATATCCTTAGTTTCATTTGTCTGGAACTGTTTAGAACATGTAATATTTACTTGAATTGTCATCCACATTTACATGCATAATCACTAAAAAAAAATTCCACTATCTGCTTAGTTCATTAGTCCACTGCCAACAAGACTTTTATAATTAAAATCATTAACCACTTGTAAACCTGGTCTTAACTCGGTCGATATCGTTACTACTAAAACATCCCGAGGATTATGAGTTCATTTAAGTACGCATTAACCACATGAAACATTACTATGTCACTTTTAGGTAAAATGTTGAACTTCCAAAGATCAGTGAGTTTTTCTTCAAATACTGTCTGATTTTGTATATACCCTTTTTGCTTTGAATGTGAAAACTAGTCTCTTGGCCACCATTTTGTTCCTTTCATCCAACATCTGCTTAATGTCCAAGCATTCAAGTAATGGACCAAAACGATTGCTTTTGCAATTGCAAATATATGTAGTTATTTCCAAACTAGTTTTTAAATCATCAAGTTTCTCTTTTTTCGTGAACTATATCATTAGAGTTAGGGGCGGAATCAGGATATCAGCTCAAAGAATAAATATAACTTTCTGAAATAGTGAGGGGACAATTCATAAACTAAAAATTAAATTTAGTGTGGGATTAGGGAGCTAGAGCCCCTCTTACCTTATATATAGCTCCGTCATTAATTAGAGTTATGGAATGAGAATAGAAAACATAATAAGACTTTTACCCCTTTAATTTTTAAAATTAAAAGTTTAATAAACCCTCATCTTTTTTTAATGTTTAATCTTAACACCGTCCATTAATACAATCCATTACAAATTTGTAGTAGATATGAAAAGGAAAGTAAGGAAAACGAGATAGGTAGGGAGAAGTGCATGTAGTGGTAGTGGAACTGTGGAAGGGGTAATAATGATGGAATGTTATGGGGATCAGCAATTGGATTGTAGTAAAAGACAACAACCTGGCAAATGGATTTTAATTTCTGAAAAATTAAAATAAAAGAAATCTTTTACACTAAAATGGTTGGTGAGAGGCTGAGAGCTGAGAGGGGAGGAGGAGAATTTTAATATATATATATAAATAAACAAAGAAAAAGGGAACTGAAAGGTCTAATTCATGTCTGCTGAATTCATTGTCGTTTCAGCTCTCCAACGCCTCACTCAGAAAGCCTGTGACCACCTTCTTTCTTTCTTTCTTTTTACACAGCACACCACTGGCATAGCAGGCGAATTTATCTAAATAACTCTTTTTAAATAGTTATTTAGAAATTATTTAGATAAATACACCTTTCAATCTATGTAAGACAAAACTCACATTTAATTACTTTTAATTAAATACGAGTTTCGAACTCGCTTTTAACCAAACGTAAATTTTATGAGTAGGTAGATAAGAAAAAAAGAAAAAAATACTTGTATTTATTTTAACATAAAACTTGCTACTAGTAGGACACGAATTGAGTTCAATAAACTGAAAGAGGTATTTATCTAAATAATCTTGCATAAGATTATTTATCTAAATAATTTTTAAAGGGTTATTTGAATGATAAAGCCCGCGTAGAAGCCCCGCCCCTTTATCTTAAAAACATGAATTGTGATTCCCCCATCATTTTTATTATCATTTTTTGTTAGAGATATAATCTCATCTAAATAAGATTTTAAGTTCGAATCAAAATTCAACTTATTTAGCTTTGAAATATATAAGATGTCATATGATTATTGAATATGCAATGCAATAGAGGACAAATTGTCCGGTCGACATAAATTCTGTAAAAGTGTGAACATCAAGTGTGCCACGTCAGCCCTAATCTTTCCCTCCTCTATTTATCATCTTATCTTGGTAAGCAGAGACGAAGATGCAAAACCCAAAAATGGAACCAACGCAATCCTCTAGAAAGTGTGTATTGCTCACCAGTAAAGAGCCAATTACAATATGTTTGTTGCAAAAAATTTCTTGGCTTTAATGGAGGATGCATCTGTAATTTAACTCCACAAGGAAATCCCAGATAGTTTTTCAAACACTAAGTAAGAATACAACTTGCTAGTCTTACAGAGAAACCGAAAACCGAAAATAAAATTATTATCTGTGTCAATGGCATGTGGTGTTTTTCCCGATAGGACTGAAAGATATTCTTGATGTCCTATCCGATCCAAAGTTGAAGGTAATATCCGAAGCGTCAATGTGGTTTGGGGTGCCGCTCGTCGAAGGGAAAGAAAAAACAAGGGCAGAGGAAGATCTGTTCAACCCGAAATTATACGTAGGTCCAGTAAGCTCCTCTTTGGGCTGATGCTGACTGCTACCCAACATTGACGGTATGATGGTCGGTGTTGGTGGCTCAGAAGACACGCCTGAAGATGCAGAAACAGGGAAAGTGAAACTGGTGCCATTATCCGAAGTAAACATCCACCTTTGCTCAGGCTTGGTGACAGATATGGAAGCCAAAACGGGTTTATTTCCTGAAGAGTTAGATGAAGGCTTTTGTAGACCCTCGGATGCTGCCTCAGACACTGCAACACCAATGAACTTTGGAAGATCCTGTCCAATAAATTGGTTAGCATGCATTCAAGCAAATAACAGACCAAAGCAAATTAACTAATGAGACAGAGTATGTGATTAATACTTCCGCATCCTATAATGATTGACCCCACCCAAATTTCAGGGTCGATTTAAGAGAGGGAGATAGAATGATGGTATATATTATCACCTTATATACCTAATAGAAAAAAGTTATTTATCTTTTACTTTCAAACAAAATGGTAGAAATGGGATGCCAGTATATGTACAAAAAGGCATGAGAAAATATATTAGGGGGAAATGGTTAAATTTCTTCTTAGCAAAATATTATTCATACTTACTAGGGAAGTACATACAAAATGAGTAGCATAAAGGCATGAGAATAATACATTAGTAGGGAATGCATAAGAGTATAAGACCTAATAAGATCATTCATGGTCACAGAAGAATAATAAAAGGATGAATGAAATACCTTTTGTGCAGTCTTCATTTGTGAATCCTGAGTTTTTCCACTCTCTAGTGAAGATCCCACATTATTGCCGAACATTGTAACAGTGCCATCAACTTTTAAATCTGATGTAGAATTTGTTTTCTTCGCATTACTCTCTGGAGAAGCCACAGACATTGACTTTTCATTCCAGGGAGCAGGACTTCTATTGTTGCTTTTATCCTTGCTTTTGGAAGAATACAGTCCTAAATTTGGCACATTGTTGTGCCCCGTTAAAACAGTAGCATTAGCATCCGAAGACTGAGATATTTTCCATGAAGTGGCTATCTTTAACTCCTCGGACTTCTCCTTCGGAGTCACTAGAGTTCGGTCAAGGTGGTCCAATATCGTCCTAGCCATCTGACTGGAATGAGGATGAACATGTGGCATACCCATTTCAGAGCTTCTATTTTTATCTACCGACTGGAAAACTGAAGAGCGACTACTAGTGCCTCCTTGCTCCATATTCCTCTTGATAGAAGGAGATAGACCTTTGGAAACATTGGAATTTAGTACTGGAAAAGAACCATTCAATGATGAATGAGAATAAACAGATCCTCTGGATGGAGTTTCTGCAGTGCCCTTATGTCGAATCCTGCGAACGGGTCCCACATATCCGTGGCCATTATCCATTATGTTGCTCCTCCACTTTCAATCAAATGTTCAAACAACAAACGACTCAAGTCAATAGATGTACAGATAAATTCAAATCATCAAAAGCAAGTTGCAAATAGGCATTAGCTGCTACACCATGATAAATATTACTTTATTCAGCTTTCAGATCTGTCCAGCTTTGAATTAAAAACACACACAAAAACGTGCGGATAGGGCTATGTCCAAATTATGAGCACCTCCCCCCCCCCCCCCCCAAAAGGCTTTGCTAGGTAGGAAAGATATAGAGGAATGAGGATAGGACCATTTTAATCTAATAATCAGGTTTCATAACCACTTTCCACCATGTAGCTCTACCGTTGGATTAAACACTTTTCTGTCACTGCCCATTTATATCCTTCCTAGCAAGCATGCACCAAGCAAAGCCTAAGGGTATACTTGATAGTGTGGAAAAGTGGAAAGAAAATTAAATTCTGGGTGTGCTAGGTACAGAATAGAAGTGAAAGGAAAGAAGGAAATATGACTATTTTCCACCCGCATGCATAAAATTAAATAATTCCAAATTGAAAAATAAGATGCGAGGAAATGAGGAAGATGACAATTAAGTGCACATATTTACAATATTTTCCATCATCTAAAATGTCTCTTTTTTTTCCCTCAAACTACAAAAGGTATATCAGAAAAGTAATGTATTTTTTAATGTGTAGGTATAAAAATTAGCAATATACTAGTACCCTCAAATCAAAACCACTAATCACGAAAATTTACCTGCCCATATGCAGGAGTTTGTGGTCGCTGCAAGGGAGAGAATGAATCATTCAGGAAACCATCACCCTCGTCTCGTACATGAGCCAGCTGATTAAATGCAAAGAAAAAGAAAATCTCTAACCATCGTCAAATGTATATCATGATAGAACACAAAACAAAAATTTTTAAAGTCCACCTTGGATTTAGATTTTGAATAGATTGTTCTGGAGTAAGGGGTTCTTGGAATACCGTGAAGCCCAAATCTGCTTCTTTGACTTTGAGGAGTTAAATAACCACGTTGATCCTGCACCACGGAACCTGACCAACCTGTGGATGGCTTTGGGGAAGCAAATGGAACAAATGGTTCCGATGCAAAATCCTCTGCCAGCATTGTTGGTCTTTCTTCTTTTGATACAATACTTTTAGAACCTAGGTTTACTTCTGATGTTCGGTTTGCCATGTATGCTTTTGCAATTTCAATTGGTGAAGGTGTAGCTTCATTTAGGAGCTGCAATATGTCATAGAATTTTAGATAGACAGGGAAACGAAAAGATATCAGGGAGACAAGCACATTAAATATCATTGTACCTAACGGTACATGTACATTGATATATGATGGGCACGAGAAAAATAACACATTTGTGCAAGCACTCGCATGCGTATTAGAGAGAGAAATAAGATCTTTTAAAACATATATATATGCTTCTATCCATGGGAAGAAAAATTACTACCCTCTGATGCAAGTATATATATATATGAAAAGGATAGGCTTAAAATATAGAAGTCAGGTAATAAACTCCACAGGCTGTCCAATTTCTCCTACAAAACATGCAAAATTTTCTTTTTTCCTTTATTGGCTAATATGCATGATTTCCTTCGATTTTCTTGTTCTTTTGTTCCCCAATATGAATGATTTCTTTGTGAACAAAAATTAAGAGAACTATAGAGCCCTAGCTCTCTTTTGAATATGTGTGAGGCCAAGTGTGAAGTATTTGAGCATTGATGAAAAGGCTAGATATTTATCTTCTTCTCTTTCCCAGCACTGTTTTAACATTCACAAGCAGCCCTAAATAGTTTATTAAAACCATAGAATAGCCACTTATCAAAACCTAACTGAACCCCCACAAAAGCAACCCCAAGCATCAACTCTAGCCACTGTTTTGGGTACTGTCCATATTACTGGTCTTTTTTTTTTTTTGCTTATGGTCTAAAAGTTCAATTCTTTTCTTTTCAAAACCAACAAGAAACCATACTCTATCCCATGCAGTCAAGCCTAAAATTGCAAGTTCTTGCTTATCATACATCTAAATCACCTTAATTTGATGCAACTCCCTTCCTTTTCCTACATCATGTTTAGTCAAGATTAAATTACATTACTTTAAGTGAAACATAATATAATAGTTATGAGTTCAAATAATTGATTTTTTTTTAAATGTGTGTTTCTACAAGTTATGTTACTCTGACTCGGGGTGTGTATCCAAGTGTGAGATGTGGGCATGTTAAATTTTCCCTAAACATTTTTCCATATATTTAAAGGGTAGGACCACCATACCATATCCATCTGATATGTGTTGCAGATGAATGCTTCTAAAACAATAAAGATTCGTGACAACATAGTCTAATTAAGTCTAACCTACAAGAGGAATACTTTTTCCATATTCTTGCACAAGCATCACAACATATCCATAAACCAACATATGACACAATATTCAACCTCAGCATTCCATGCGCATACCATGGATCCAATACAAGTTCAGAATACTGATTTTCACTCACAGTTGGTTTAGGAAGAGGGGTTGCCAAATCCCTGGCAGCGTTATTTAGATCATCCGGTTTTTCTTCGGTTGGCTTTCTCAGGTTTGTAGAAACTATAGGTCCCTTGGGTCCTCCAGTAGACGGGATTAAATCCTTACATTCTTGATCAACTTTAGGAACATCAACAGCCTTTGAATTTATAATCTCAATCAAACGATTGATTTCATCCCTGGGTATACATATATAAATGTTAAAACACATTAGATGTTAACTCTTTGCACTAGCTAAATGATCGCCTTGAAAGATAGAGACAATCATGGATATATGAATATGCACAAAAGGATATGAATGAATCATTAATATGAAAACCAAGCTCATTCGTAATGGCTGGGAGTTGGGATATGACAATAATTGATGTTCTGACAAGTTTATACCAGTAATTCTTGGCAGAAATAAGGAAGATTACAATTTATGAACACATAGCATGTATAACTGACAACAACAAAACAAATCACCTTGAAAAAGTTTTCCCCTTCACTAGCTTCTCAATTTCTGAAAGCCCGTCATCATTAGTGTCACCATGGTCGCCTTTTCTGTTTTCAGCACAGTCAGAACCAGCCTTTGGTCCATCAGTTGTTCCACTAGTACCAGCTGTTTTGGACGCTGCAAACTAGAAATGGAATGCAAATATACTTACTCAAGCCAGGCCATCAAGAAAAGCTCATGATTAACAAAATCACTTAAATAGAGCAAGTAAAATGTGATCCACCAAAATAAAACTGGAAATAAAAACACTTACAGCTGAACAATTTTGGTCTTCTTCATTGGCATATTCCTCTATATCTTCATCCAACTGAACTGTTTCGAACAGAAATACCAAACTTCAACAAGAAATTACAGCAATTCAACATTTAATAACATCTACAAGGTAGAAAGAAGTTCATTAAAAATTCCCCGACTCCTTTTCCCTAAAATAATAAGTACCTCTAAAACCCTAAGGAACCCAAATTAATCCCTACGAAGAGAGAAGTTTCAATAGAGATGTGTTTTCTTAAAAATATATAACTAACCATGAACTTGAGGTTCTGGAGGCGGGAGAGAATCGGTGCTGAAGGATTTGAAGAGAGAGGGCAAGATCCTAGTAGCGCCGCCGGCTATGAGACGGCAAGCGGGATCAACAAGTTTGGAGAGTAAGCGGCGGCGTAGGGATTGGTCCTGCTGAGGACGGGCGTAGGGTGTGGCCGGTGGTCGACGCGGCGGTTGCCTCCTTAGTTTTCCGCCGGCGCCGCGCTCCGTTGCTGCCTGTTCTTGCATTGAGTAAGACGGCGTCGTTTCGGTGATTTTTTCCATTTGTCTTCTCTGTTTGTCTCTCTCTCTCTCTCTCTCTCCACCTCTCCCACGCGCAATCACGCACCAACTCACTGTGTCACTAAATTTATACTTACTACGGAGCGCGCTTCTTTAATTTTCTTTTCTTTTATTTTTATTCGCTCTTTATATATTTTTCTTTTGTTTCCTCTCGAACAAAAAAAAAAAAACTCTTTTGGCTCCTTTTTAGCTATAGTAATTTTCCCTTAAATTGTGGGGTCACTGTCTACAACCAATTGGGACATGCCACATGTGAAAATTTCAATTTTATTTGATTTTTTAAATCACGTTCAAATTTAAGATTTCAATTCTAGATTTTAAATTCATTGAATTAATTATAAATGTTTTCTTTTTTTTCTTCAAATTTGTTAGGATACTTTTTGATTTTAAATTCGTTAATAATTAGGACTTATTTTATAATTCAGTTAAAAATAAATCAATTGGGCGGCTTATTTTAAAATTAATCAATTTAATATGTAACATTTTTATTAATTTATTTAAATTTAAAATCAATAAATAAAATAGTTTCACTGCTTTAATTAAAATATAATAGATAACTTGCAATTAAGTCATTAAATTGTAAAATTTAAATGATTTTTTAAAATGATATTTTTAGAATAAAGTTTTGAGCATTTATTATTTTGTAGATGAAAACCCTAATCCCTAAATGAATATGTAATCTAATAATCTTATATAAGTTTATGAAAAATATTTTGATACACAAGCTAAAGTTTATATAAACCCTTCAATTTTAGGGTTTAGATATTTAAGTTGTGGTTTAGGGTTTATGGACTTAGGTTGTAGGGTATAGATTTTAAGGTTTGTGGTTTAGAGTGTTTGGGCTAGGGATTCAGATTTTAGATTTTATATAAGGGTTTTGTAAATTTTTTTACACAGCTTGTGTATCAAAATATAACCATAAATTTATTAACATGAAGGATAATTTTTTTTTTACAATTTTAAGAATATAGTAATGTTTAGAGCATAACCACTATTAAACATTAAAGTTTTTAAACTATAACTCATAATTTAGTATATATAGAATGTATTTAAGGTAAAACTTACTAATAAATTCATTAATAAATAATTTGATGTAATATCATAGCCAATTTCATAATTACAATTTTTTTTGGATAAATAATTTCAGAATTACAATTATTAAAATTACATGAACTATATTTTATTGCCAGCAGAGCGGTTTATCTCTTAGTGAGAGCATTCTCAGCTATGAGATTAGTCACTGCTATCAACAGTAAATATCTTAATTCAAACAAAAAAATTACACTAACTATTACTTTATTTACCCATGTAGATTACTAGTATATTCATTAATAATTGATTTATGTCAATATTTTAGGTTTGATAAGTGCGGCCTTTGAAATGATTCTAAGAAAATATGTTTTGTTTTTTTTTCAAAATTATATTGTATTCAAAAGTGAAAAGGTTACAAAATAATCACAACAAACAGTAAAATTTCTATACATCAAATAGAACAATAAAATTCTGAAGGTGTGAAAGTCAATAAAGTATAAGGCCTATCACTTTTAAAAGATCTAACAATCTTCTGATAAAATTCAGCAATACTACTACTTTGACCAGGGTGCTCTAAGAAGAAAGCAAGTTCTTTCGCTGCTTGATCTTGGCAAAACGACAACACCACAAAAGGGAATCAAAACTTTACTGACCACCGATCTTCGCTGCTAACAACACTCGAGTTATATTTGTCATACGAACGTTAAACTGATAAAATAAGATATACTGTCATAAAGACAGACTAATACTATCACAAAGACAGACGAAACAAACTGTTATAAAAGCAGACGAAAAAACTACAAAAAAACATATATGAGATGAAACTGGCAAAGTAAAAAACAAAAAAATATGCTAATAGAATTCATCAATAAAGATGAAATTTTATTTATATACAAAATCAGTAAAACAGTCAAAGGTCGATGTCGGAGAAAAAAATTTAACAAAATTTTTTTTAAAAAAAACTTAAAATCCTCCTGTAACCTCCTCAGAGCAAATAGAGAAAGTGGATTCTAAGAAAATAAGTATTGGTTTTTTAATGAGTTAAATTGTATCATACGACTCGAAATTTTAAATTAATTTTAAATTAAACATTTTAATTTTATCCTTAAAATTATAAATATTAATTTAAATTAATTTTTAGACTTTTAAAGATTTTAATTTCATCACTAAATTATGATTCTCGTTCTAAATTGATCCCCAATTTTTTAAACTTTTAAATGGTCCCCGTGAAAAACAAGAAATGATATTCTCCCAAAGAGAATTAAGTTCGAACAATTATATATATAAAGATATGTGTGAGTTTTATTAAGGATTAAAAATTGAACAAATACTACAATAAAACTGTATTAAGAATGCTAGAAAAATTGTTGGTGACATACATTGTATACGAATATTAAAATTTAAATCTTCCTTCATTATGAAGGCGCCTGTAGCTCAGTGGATAGAGCGTCTGTTTCCTAAGCAGAAGGTCATTGGTTCGACCCCTATCTGGCGCGCATTATCTTTTTGCTTTGTTCATGTTTTTTGTATGAAAGTTGAAAACCAGCAACTGTTGCTCTGCATTTGGCTACACCAGTGTGAAAAACTTGGTCCCAAGTCCCAACATCCGTATCTTCCCAAGTTCACTTCTTACCTTTCACAAATGAAACAACATAAGAAGCAGAAGCAGAAGCAGAAGCAGAAGCAGATTCGGCCACAACAGGTGCAACATATAATTAATTTTACGAGGTAGAAGGCCAAGTACCTTCAGTTGTTGTATTTGAAATTTCAACAGGCTTCCTTCGTTTACAGGTCTTGTGCTTGCAATATTAACACATCTTTTAAAATAAAAGAATGGTTATCTTACTCTTCTCAACAGCCAAGCCATTGTTTTTCAGAATTTCAGCAACATCTGCACATTTGAAAAGATAAAAAAGAACAATGAGTTGCCGCGATTCTCAAACAAAATTGATTTTATTCATTGATGAATATTTAGGTGCATAAATAGATAACTCACAAACACTATGCACTTGGAAATTAAAGTTGATAAAGCTTCAAAGCATCTTCACTGCACAACTTCCCCGCATAAACAACTTGCAATGTGATGTGTCATGCTTATTAGCCATGGAAGTTGAAAAAGAACAGAGAAATTTGGTAACGTTACTTTGCTCTTTCTCTCTGCCATTGCATTTCACATTCTACATTCCCTTTATTTTCATTTCTTTCATAATATATTACACAAATTAAGGAGCAAATATATGTAAAATCTTTGCTTAGGTTCAGCACCAAATAAAGGTGGAGAATCTCCCGTTTTGTTTGTCTTTGGAACTTCCCAGAAATCATCTTTAAATTATGCTTTCTCTCTTGTAATGTAGAATTAACTCACCTTTAAAGTGTACTTCAGTTCATTACAAGGGGCCATTCAATGCAAATGGTGATTTTTTACGACACCATTCTTAATCGTTCGAGACAATATACAACAACACGCTTTCTAAATGCTTCTGATATTCTTCTTTCTTTCCCAAATAAAGGACGTGGTTTACAAGAATCTACAGGGAACATCAAGCCCTGAAGTGGCCATTACACTGAACTGCAGTCTCTCGGTTTCATGCACCGGGCTGTTACTGCAATCTGTTTTGCTTAAGTCTACCGTAACCGGGAAGAATTTCAGTTCAAGTTGCATTAATGCTCATGGTGCAGCTATCGTAGTCGTTCAACCGGCTCCTTGTTTCCAAGATTTTGACCATTAAAGGGCCAGTTTTAAGGTTTTGATGTTGTTTTATTATGTAATCCATCAACGATAGCGATTGATATTGAAACTTAAGAAGAAACTTAAATAAGCTCAAGAAAAATCTTGAACCATTTTTTACATATGTTATATTGCTATGCTATGCAGTTTCTTCTTTAATAGGAACATCAACAATGGCTAGTTTGGGTCCTTTTTAAGAGCAACTTCTTCAGGATTTGTCTTGTACATTTTGGCACACAGAAGAAATAACCCCAAGTTGATGAAGCTTAAAACAGCTAAAAGTCCGTAAAATAAGTCGAGCCGGCCGTCATTGATCCTACGAGCCAGCCAATCACGACCGCCATTCATTCCGGAAACTTTCCTCACTATTTCGACTAGTATGGTGCTTCCGAACAAACCGAGCGAGATGGTTGTTAGGAAAAGGCCAGTACCTATTGCTTTCATCCCTCTAGGTGACTCTGTTATGAAGAACTCGAGCTGGCCTGCATAGATAAATGCATTTCCGATCCCAACCAAGATGAATTGTGGAACCAACAAGAAGCCGCTCACAGTCACAGGTAGGTTTAAGGAGGTGGACCTGTTGGTTTTAGCGATCGACAACCGTTTCATTTCTGCCAAAGCTGCACCCACCATAGCTATAATCGAGAAGAAAAGGCCAAATCCGATCTTTTGCAAACTTGTCAAACCTGAAAAGAGTTTTAGATAAACAACCTAAAACAAGATGGTTATAGTTGTTACAATCAATCATAGGTACCTTGAGGGTATCTTGTTTTCCTGAAGAGTGGCATAATCAGGTGGTCATAGATTGCAAGAGTGAGCATTATCGATCCGAACATGAAAACGTTGAAAGATGCCGGTGGGATTTCAAAGTTTCCAATGGATCTTTCCATTGTTAAAGCTTGCTGGACCGAGAAGCTGCCCATTTGTGCATATACAGTCCAAAACATGATTGTTGTTGCCCAGATTGGCAGCAATCCAGTCAACATCTTAACTTCCTCTACCCTTGTTACCGAACATAGACTCCACGGATTCGGAGCTAGCAATTCTCTCGTTCCAGCGTCCTTGCTTGTAATGATCGTTGCCTTGTCCAAGCACCTGCCATCCAAATTTTGCATATCAGCCCTTACAATACCATGACATCGTCTCGAAGACTTGAACTAATTACCAATGAAACTAACATGTTGAGTGTATACCTTAACCTATTTGTGTGGGACAATCTTAGTTTCTGTGCAGGATCCTCATATAAATGGCTAATATCAGATGGAAATTCAATGTTCCGTTTCCGTATTGCAGCCACCAGAACTTGAAGAATTTGAACCATAGGGCTTCCCGGGGTCTCCTTGTACCTATACTTTTTAGTTCCCGATAGAAATACAAACGTGGCGAGAAGCATAAAAGCCGAGCAAATACCGTATCCCCAGCTTCGACCTACTTTGTCTTGCACATAAACCAGAACAGTGACTGCTAGCAGGGTCCCTATGTTAATAATCAAGTAAAAAACATTGAAGAAACTTGCCATTTGCAGCTTTTCCTTCTCATTGTTCTTATCGAATTGGTCTGTTCCGAATCCTGAAACACTCGACTTAATCCCACTGAGCCCTATTCCATATAAATATAGAGAAAAAGTAAAAACACCCATCTGCAGGCTGTTGGCCTCTACACATTCATTCGGTCGTGCAGGGTTACAAGGCGGTGGGCGCAGCTGTGGCAGCGATGTTGAGACTGCTAACAAGCAAGTACCCTAGTTCATCACCACATTACCAAGGTTGCAAGTGTTATCAAGTAAACCATCCAACTACAGGAAAAAATGAAAGATGCTGTGATTGCTTACCAGTGCATTAACCACAGCAAAAATGGCTATCGTCCGATATCGAGTTAAGAAAGTGTCTGCAAGAATTCCTCCAAGCAGGCATAGCATATATGCTGTGCCCCCAAAGTTAGTACTGATGTTTGATGAAGTTGCACTGGGCAGATGCATTGTGCCGATCAAATATGTCACCAGGTTCACCACAATTGCCATTGTCGAAAGTCTCTCAGACAACTCAACTCCTAAAAAAGAGAAACAATAACAATTACAGACATCGATGTACTCAAAAGATCAAATGGCAACTAAAACATGAAATTTACAGCATATCCATAGAATGTTTTTTGGAAAAGTGAAGAAACTGACCCAGAATTAGAGTGGCTGCAACCCAACCACCAGAGGTGGTTCTATCAGCAGGGTTTCCCTTGTAGTCGACCGCATCTGAGACAAGTTGTGTCTGATTTTCTTCCATGAAATGCTTCTACAAAAGTTGAAAATAATGACAGAATATTTACAGGAGGCAATCCTAGAAGAACACTAGCAGTGTGCCATTGGCATTGAGTGGAGCTGTTTATATTGTTCCATTGTCAGTTCAGAAATGTAATGCATGTGAACATATGCATTGGTGAGTTAAAAGGGAAAGAAATCAGATTTTGGTGAAGTTTGAGATACCCCTGGCACCATTTTCAAAGATGCAAATCGTGTAAAACCATATCTCTCGGGGATAATAAAGGGAAAGATTTCAAATTCCGGGAAATCATCCATTTAAAGAAACAAGTCTCAATGGATGGACCAAGAGCCAAAAGGGTTTTATAACAATTTCAATATGGAGGACTTTTGTTGCAAGATGATCCCCTGGTCCCTATACTAGGAAGGGTTTTCATGGTTTTATTACATAATCAGAGAGGCGTTGGTTTTTGTCCAGAAAAGGCTGTACAAACGTTAAGAAAGGAAAGAAGCTGGCTGAAACATTAATGCCATGATTTGATCATAGTTTTTAAGACTCAGATTTGCAGTTAAAATCTCTTTGGATGTCATTTCCCATTCTGATTCCCACTGTCCATTATATTTCGGTTTAAGACCCTGAATGTAATCAATTGGCTGACTAATTTGGATCGAGTACTGCAAAGGTACATTATGGGACAACCCTCCCAACCCAATTTGCTCCATTTACAATGTCAGGATCTGAACTCCTAAACTTACTTAAGAGATCTAGTGTCTATCCCACTAGACCAATTGTTTGTTGGTTCACACTGTCCATTTCTATCATCAATTATTTATTAAAATAACACTTTCCAATGTCCGTAGACATGTTATTTCTTTTTAGACAAAATTCTTTCATTTTTTCTTAATTACTTTTCCTTTTCTTTATTTTGGTCCTTGTCAGTTCGATCATTTCATAACAGCAAATGCAATCCACATGGGCAAATTCTCATGTACATTGCAAGACAGCTGCCAACTTAACCAAGAAATTAATGCAATCTGCTTAGGAATAGTACTAATAAGAGAGAATTATCATTTCGGGAGCCATAAGCTTGACATGTATAGTAGGGCATGCAAAAGGGGTAACACCAGAAAGTGATACGTAACCTCGAAAAAGGGTGAAAACACAAGAATTATAGAACAAACCCTGAGCTCTAATCATACATTAGCAATCTACATTCTAAACCCAAACCAGACTGCACCCCGTGCGGAACAACCCCAACCACATTTGAACAGATAAAACCTTATGATCCGGTCTAGACATTCAAAGCCTTATGAACATGAATAAAGAAGCAAAGAAAATGGTGAAGTGGAGTTTTATGAACAACATTATTTAAATTAAATTTGAAAAGTGGGAAGGGCTTAGGGTTTGGAATAAAGCTCACTTGATTTTGACCTTTGCCATGATAACAATACAAAACAAAACTTAAGCCATATGTTGTTGGAGGCAGCAACTAAGGATGTTATCTGAGTTAATTGTACGAGTAAAGTACCAAAATAATAGCTGAACTTTGTTAAAAATAAATAAAACGGTAATTAAGTTTATAAATATTATAAAATAATAATTAATTTTTTTTATTTTATAATAAAATAATAACTGAAACCTTAAACCTCGGTACCGGTAAACTTTTAAAGTACCCCATTAATCCTCTATACCCATCGCCCAATGATTCCCAACTTATACGAAAAGGTCATTGTTCTTGCTTGCGAAGGCCGTTCATGGAGCTGCAGTGCCCATGGATTCTCTCCATTTATGGCGGTGGCGCTAGCAATTTTCTGTTGTGCATGGTGGTGGCGGAGTACGAAATTCACCAAAATAAACCCTCATCAGACACTCAAAAGTTTTTTGGAAATCATATTTTTTATATAATTCGTATATGAAAAAAATAAAAAATATATGATTGACACATCTTTATAAATAGAATAACACCTTTAATATATTTCAGGGTGATTGAGTTAGGGGTGGTTAAGGGTCTAAACCTTGAAAGCTGGCGAAAGATTGATTCTTCAAGATGGTTGCATTAGCTTTTTTTCAAAAAAAATCACACAGAATAAGTCTTAATGCCAATACCCATATTCTATCTTATTGTTGGTGTGATGATCTTATCCAGCAGCTTTATGAAAGTAAAACAGAGTAAAAAAAAGAAAAAGATAGAAGAAAAAAAAAGTTCACGTGTCACGCTAATATTTTTAATAGAAATTAATGAGAGAGACCAAAATAAAAGCGGACTAAAATTTATATGACCCTAATAAAAAATTTAAATGTTTAATAACCAAAATAAACGTGCTCTCAAAGTTTGGTGACCATTGGTGTACTTTACCCTTTTTTATATAAATGAAGGTCATTGTTCTTGCCTGCTAAGGCCGTTCATGGAGCTGCAGTGCCCATGGATTCGCTCCATTTGTGGCGGTGGCGCTAGCAATTTTCTGTTGTGCGTGGTGGTGGCGGAGTACGAAATTCACCAAAACAAACCCTCATCAGACACTCAAATTTTTTTTAAAAATAGTTTTTTTCTATATAATTTCTATATGAAAAAATTAAAAATAATATAATTAATATATTTTATAAATAAAATAACACTCTTAATAAATAAAATGACAACTCTTTATAAATAATTAACTCTTTTTAGAACCCTTAGAGTAGTTACAGTGATAAAAGATGATGTATTTCATCTAAGTGACCCGGATTCGAACACGAATTGTGTACATTATTAAAAGGCTAAAAAAATTAAACAAATACTATCATATAATCACACAATTAAATTTAAAAAAAAAATCTTTTAAATAGTATTAAAATTGACACCCTTTAAATAAATTCTTAAAACCTGATTTACATCAGTACTTTACCGAGTTGTCTGAAATATATGGTCTTATCTTCAAACTTCAGCTCGAGACAAAGGCTTGTATTGTCATAAATTCGCCATCACTTGCCAAAGAGGTCCTCAAAGACCAAGATGCTATCTTCTCCAACTGTGATTTACCAGCGGCCGCCATAGTCAGCATGTTCGGTGGCCTGGACATCGCATGGAGACCAAACGGCCCCGAACTCAACCAGCTGCGTAAGCTCGTTATTCGTGAAATTATGAGCAAAAGAAGCCTCGACGCTTGTTATGAGCTTCGTCGGCGTGAGATTCAACAAATGATGAAGGATATTCACGGAAAAATCGGTTCAGCGGTTAATCTTGGTGAGCAAATATCGCTAACCACTGTACAAGTGATGATAAGCACGCTATGGGGTGGTTCATCGGAACGAAGTAGTGATTTGATTGAGTTGAGGAAGCGATTAGAGGAATTCGTAAGACTATTTCTAGCACCAAACATTTCTGATATTTTCCCAGTTCTGGCTCCGTTTGATTTACAATGAATCGTACCCAAATCGAAGAAGCATATGACGTGGTTTTATAAGATATTTGAACCAGTGATAATGAACCGATTAAAGATCGGAGACGATGGGAATAAGATTGTTGACGGAATTAACAAAGATTTCCCGCAGCAGATGCTGGTGCTGAACCAACGAGGAGATGATAAAAGCTCTATATCTATCAAGGAAGTAAAGGCCGTGCTTCTGGTAATTAACGGAGGATGGTGAAGGAGATGATGATAGTGAAGGACTATATTGAAGTAATTTTGAAATATTAAAGGTTAATTTTTTAAAATTAAGACTAAGTTATAACAATATGTAAAAATTGAAGTTACTTTAAAAAATTATTGTTAAGGGGTTAACGAATTTAACATCTCAATTATCCTTTTATTACAACATTTAAAAGTTTAGTTATCGTTTTATTTCTTTAACACCTTAATCGTAATATATTAGATTGATTGTTACTTTCGTGTTTAGACTTTAAAATTGTTTCGCCACTTCATTTTTTGTTCTCTATATAATATTACTAGATTTTACATACATTTTAAAAAAATAAGGTAAAAATTCTAACAAATTTAATGACCAATAAGTCGAGTCAAGCAACGAGTTTTATTAAAAAGCACGAATTGAGTAAAATTTTATTAGAGTCACCGAGTATCGAGTCAAGTCAAGCACAAGATAAACACTTATTGAGTATCGAGTCAAGTCAAGCACAAGTCAAACACTTATTGAGTATCGAGTCAAGTCAAGCACAAGCCGAACACTGCCCAGCTCGTGATCGAGTATAAGCACCCCTAACATATAATAGGAATCATCTATAGTGGCACTTGTACCTCCTTTGTCCGTCAAATTCTTTTCAGCCTAAAACCTTTCTCCTTTCAATAATTGCAAAATCCTACCCCCTAATTCTCGTGGGAAATAGACGACAAAAACAAAAGGTTTGGTGCTGTAACGTAACCCAATCAACAGAGGGAACATTCCTAGTATCTTAAGCCAGACTTGAACTCTTAAATTCAATCAACACATAATTCAATTTCTCTTTTTCATTTCCTTTCATTGGTATTTAACAATACATCTGACAATCCGTATAAAAAAACTATGTATCTGCAGATCAAACCACGTTAAATCCAAAGCTGTTTTACTCGGGGTAGAGGAAAACACAAAAGTCTGGGACTCTCATGCTATATACCAAATTATTGCATTCAACTTAATAGCAAGGCAATTAGGGACAGCTATAAAAGCTAGCATAAAAAACAAAACACATTAAACAGGCTACATTAAGCAATAGCATCATTCATACTAAGCTCCGTAAGTATCGATTCAAGATTATCCCCTTTTTTTCTCAATTCATAGTAAAGCATAAAAGACACAACAATCACATTTAAGGTCAAATTCTAAAAGATTGGTTCACATGTGGCACAACTTCATCAGTCAAAGCCTCTAAAGGAGCGAACACAATAATCTAAGAGGCCCATCACACCGAAAACGAGTTTTCACAAGAGTCTAGATCAAGAGCTTCTCAATAGCATCCTACATTACATAAAATAAAAAAACATAAGATGCAGAAGCAGATTCAGCCACAACAGGTGCAAAATCTAATTAATTTTATAAGGCAACTTATTGTACTAGAAAGGCCAAGTACCTTCAGTTGTTGTATTTGGGATTTCAACTGGCTTCCTTCGTTTGTTGTGACAGAACATGAAATTACAGGTCTTGTGACCCCACATGCTCGTCCAAGTGCTTGCTTTGAAGGGACAAATACATAGGGGACATTCTGCAAAAATCAAATACAAAGTTACCATTGCGATCAAAATCCAGGCAATGAACCAAGGTGTTGTAGCTAAGATTTTGCTTCTACAACGAACTTTACATTGAGGAATCAAGAAGATGTGTTATATGAATGCTTCAAAGCTCAAGAGCTGAAAACAATTTACACTAAACAAAGTGTATAAACCTTAAGTTAAAGATGCTTCAAATCCATAGCTAGTGAGTACATCAATGATTTGAAGCAATAAAACTAGACACTCCAAAAGATGACTAGTCAAACCCTAAACCCAAAGCTAAATATTACAATAGTAATGCAACTAATTAACACATTAAAGTTGTAGGCAGGAACAGCATATACCAAACATAAGTGCTAAACAAAAGGGAAGAAAACTCCAAAACTGCTCGAGAGCCTTCATATTGATACCCATTTGGCAATTAGAAGTCAAATCTGAAGAAAATTCCAATAATGCAGGCAAGCATGAAATTATTCTATCCTATTCAATCAAGCAGTTTCAACCTGCCTAACAGACAACTTAGCAATAACTTTGCCTAATGTAAATACTCAAATATTAAACATGAATTAAGAAAGCAAAATGTCTATATCATAAAAAAGAAAAATTCCCATATTCCATAAAGCAAATACCTTATCTTCAGCAAGCAAAGGAAGATGGAGCAGAATCTCGAGGGGCTCTGTATCCGCAGCCATCACAACGAACTCCGAGATACCTCTGTTCAGGGTCTTGGTAGCTGAATCCCAAACAAACCCAATGAAGAATAAGAAAACCCATGTCGAAAATGATACCGATAATTACAATAAACGAAAAAGAAATGGAAATGGGTATTGTTTCCTAACCTTCATTAGCTCCCTTTTTGAGCTGTTTGTAGTTGGCGGCTTGTTGAACAAGATCTAAAATCGTTGTTGTCAACTGAGCATCCGCTAGCGGGTAAGCTTTGGGATTCACTGGTTCTCCAGCCTGCACAAATATCAGCCAATTGTAAGATATAATGCAAAGATAAAAACCATTATCGCTTAACAAAAGACAAAGAAAGGGATTACCATTTTTCTCTTTGAAAAAACAGAGGAGAACAAGTAACTAGGGTTTTGTTCGAAATAACAAAAAGGGGGCTAGGGTTTATGGGGGAAATAACGCAGATCACTTATATTAATGGATATTGCAACTTGGATCGGGTCCAACAGCTATGGGCCTGAATGTAGTAGGAACCCGACTGTATGGTCCGCTCAAGGTACCCGAATCCTATTAAGTAGATTATCAGCATTAAAATACTATTATATAACACATAATTTGAGCTTATCTAGGGGGAAAGTATTTTTAGAAAAATGAGAAATAGTCTATATGAAATTATTTAGGGAAACGATCATTTTCTGCAGTATTAAAAAGAGTCGTTTTCAGTTAACGACGTCTTTTTATGAGAAAAATGATAATCGCCAGCAGTTGTCGGTAATTTTAGAATCAATTTTATTTTTTAAAACAAAATAAAAATAATTAAAGATTAAAATAAAAAAATTTCAAAATGACACAAATTTACTGTAATTGTGTAATTATACTGCATTTTGAGACTGTATATTTTTATTACATTCTGAAATATTTTATTTTGGTCATGTGGTAAAATTACAATGACTGAATTGAAAGTAAATTAAATTACATGGATCAAAACAAAAAATTCAAAATACAATAAAGTACACATATCGATTCTTTATAAATAATATATATGCATAGGAAATTTGAATTTTTCAAGTCCGGTCATGTTAAAAAGATCAAAGTCAAAGAGTTAAAGTTTCGATAAAAATGAAAATTTAAAATTAAAGACCAAAATGATGTCTTTCGGGATATAATCGAAGACAAGGCAACCACATTTCCTTGCCAGCATATAGATCTCAAAAGTTATGTGAATTAAAAAATCACTTTAATCACCAACATATATTGGATGTATTGATAAGACATTGTATTTTCAAAAAGATTACACAAATTCAAACTTAAAAAAAAAACATTATTAAGAGGAACAACCTCATACCCTAAATATGAACAATAAAACAAACATACATATTATCAAAAAATCTCTTTGATCCGACACTCAAACACAAAGTAAGCCATTTCAAAAAATTACACTATACTAATACTTCAAACACCAATATACTTTTAAATAATTTATATTTTATCCTGTTTCATTTCTTTCATTTTAGTCCCTAAATTCAAAGGGAAAATGATAATGACTAAAGAAAACACACCATTTAAGTAAAAAAGACTAATTGAAAACTTTAATCGAGTTGAACTTTCTCGCCTTTTCCTATGAAACCCAAAATTAGGTTTTTTCTTTCATTTTTAAATCTCGATATTTTCTTTTCGACGGTCATCGGCTTCGTCGGGTCATCATTTCTCTTCCTCTCCCTTTCATCGCCTTTCTTTTCTTCTTTTCTCGCTTGATTTTTCTTTTTCTTTTTCTTTTCATGCTTTTGCTGTCGATTCGTCGTATTTTTTACCTTTCGTTGGATTTGTTTTTCGAGGACCAGTGTTTCTCGCGACTGCTGTCTTAAGGTGGAGGTGAGGTTGGCCCGCCGTGGAGGCTTAGGAGGTTGCTATGAGTTTCCTTTTTCTTTATTTTTTTCTGTTCTCTCCTGGGCTGGTGCCTCGGTGGTTTACCGTTTGGCTTGATTTTTCGACCTCCTTCTTCTTGGACCATCTAAGATCGGCGATCCATTTATCTAAGAGCGACGTCCCGGTTTTTAGCTGCTCGACAACTGTTTGCTGCATTACTATCCAAGATCGATTTTCGGTTGACCCACCGAACGACATGCAGTGAAAGATTGTATTGCTGGCCACTTTGTTGCGGTTCTTTCGTTCGTTTTCTTGGGCTTTTGCTTGGTCCACCTGTGTTGTTCTTCTTTGTGTTTTCTGTTATTTTTGTGGTTTGTGTTGTTATTTTTGTGTGTTTATTCTCTGATTTTGTTCTCTCTTTTTTTCATTTTTGGTCTGTTTCTGGTTTTCTTCTTCTTTCTCATCCCCTGTTCTTCTGTGTTGTGTTTGTATCTTGTTTTTATTTTAATAAAAGCTAGCATCCTTCGTTAAATAAAGTAAAAGAGACTAAACACGCGTTTTGATTTGAGTTTTTTTTTTTGTTTAATTTTTCATTTTAATCTCTAATTTTAATTTTTTTTATTTTAGTTTCGAAAATAAAAAATAAAATAGACCCAAAATCGCCGACATGCTAATAAATTATTAGATTAAAAAAAAAACTTGATTTAGCTAATAAGTGCTGGGTGCACTGATAAGGTATATTGCACTCTAAATATAAGAATAGAGTTTAAGCATTAGAGATAACATTATTAGAAAGAAAAACTTTACACCCTAAATATAAACAATAAAATAAATATGCATATTATAAAAAAATAAGCTCACATACTTTTTTTTTCTTAAAAATACATTAAAAAAATAAACAAGGATCTGTTTTAAGGGGCGGAGGGAGTAATAATTTTCGAGTGAATCGAATTATTATGGATCATGCACAATTTGGATCGGAAAGCTCTATACGCGTCCGACGTGGCGCGACAGGATTCGAGACGCCACATCACTGGAACTCGTACTTTTGTCAGTTTGAATATTCGAAGGTCAAGTCAAACTCCAAACTCTTTTCTTCTTTCTTATTTTTTTCAACTTCATTTCATTCTTAATTTGCAGTGCGTTTCGTAAATCGTTTCATAAAGCATTGATCTACAATGGGTTGGATTGAAGAAAACATGAAACCAACTCATATCAGACAATTTCTCTCTCAAGCCATTACCCTCGGTGCGTTTCCACTCTTCTCTCAATTCCTCAAAAAAATTCAATATTTCAACAATTTTTCATCACAAAAGACTGGATTTTTTTATTAAATCTTGTCCAGGAATGGTTGTTTCATCGGCGCTGATGCTGTGGAAAGGGTTGATTTGCATTACTGGAAGCGAGTCGCCGGTCGTGGTTGTACTAACAGGGAGTATGGAACCTGGTTTCAAACGAGTGAGTCAATCTTTACATGCATTTTTTTCTCTTATTTCTTCATTCAATCCCGATTAGTGATATAGTTAACGAATCTAATGCAAATTTAAATATTTTTTAAATGCAGGGTGATTTACTGTTCATATACATGAATAAGGACCCTATTCGCACGGGACAAATCGTTGTCTTCAATGATGTACAGCTTATCCTTGTTTGTTTCTTGTTTTTTCCAACTATTTTTCATGTCTGAATTCTGATGCTTGTTTTTTAATTCATTGTTTCTCTGTACTGAGTAGGGGCGTGATATTCCAATTGTTCATCGGGTGATTGAGGTTAGACCCTGTTGAGATTTTGTCTGTTTACTTGTATAAATGCAGAACAAAACTGCAATAGTTTCACTCGAGCGTGAGTGCCGGATACGTGTATGAGTCCAACACAGATTTGTTCGGACTTCGAAATTGGAATTTTGAAGGTTTTCCCAATGTTACTTGTAAACCATCTAACTATATTAAAACTGTCTGGTTTCTAGAGAGTAGGGCACATCGTAGTGGCTTCCTTTAGATCTTTTTCGTTTGGCTACTACATTCCGGCCGCTCATTCGTGTCGGGAAACACCATAGACAAACGTGTGCTATGCATAGCATAAGTGATCAGTCTGATAGTGTTTGTTTCTTCTCTAGTTTCAATGTATTTTCTACTATATGGTGCTTCTCTATAGGTTGCTAATAGTAGGTTCTAGACCAATCGTCCGGACTCATCTTTATTCGATGATGAAAAATCGAACTGCTTGAATATCATGTGTGAAACAGAAGCTTAATGTCTCAAGCAATTAGAAACAAATAGTTTTGAGAAAGTTAACACCATGGTCAACTCTAAGAGTCTTGTTCATGAACTTTGAGTACAACCACCTATGCTAGTGATTGAACTTTTTCTTTCTGAAATGGTACCCACAGGGTTATTTTGTATGCTGGGTTTAGTTTATTGCATGTTTTGTTATGCCTTTTCAGGTTCATGAACGGCGAGATAGCAGAGAAGCTGATATACTCACAAAAGGTAGCATGTTCTCGATATCAAGCTAGTTGAACATGAGCAAATACAAAGTTATGCTTTTGTTCTGTGGTTGCTCCTTTTTCAAACATCTTCATATGTATACATCTACTACCTGTGTCTACTAACCCTTTTAATCTCTGGACCTGACATATTCATCAGGAGATGTTAATAAAGATAATGACAGGATGTTGTACACATCAAATCGTCAGTGGTTGCAACAAAAACACATCATGGGGAGAGCTGTCGGGTAAATCTAACATCCATGTATTCCTAAAAATGTTGAAAATTTCCAGAAGTGAAAACATCTGTAGAACACACTGATTCAGAATTTCTTGCACCACCCATATGCGCTATAAGCTTCGAGTTTACAAGTTCATCACACCTCAATTGTCAAAAATGGATTTACTGGATTGTGTTTTGGCACATATTATTGTTCAAAACTGATAAGCATACACATAAACGGATAAAATTTACAGAGCATGTGAAATTTTGGGAAGTATAATTAGAGAAATAATGGTTTAGTATTATCATCAACCCTGTTAGTTTGGCATTTGTCGAATTTCCGTAAGTTGAGAATAAGCATAACTGTTCTTTTCTGTTATTCGTAGCGCCTATTGTTTTGACTCTTTGTTTTTCTTTAAGTACTCGTGTATGGCATTTGTCTCCAACAGATACCTGCACATGTATAGGCTATGATATTTTAAGAACCCTCTAAATACATGAAAAAAGTTGGGAAAAAAGAACATTCCTAGTTTCGCCTGTGTCCGAGTAACATAGATATTTATGTGAGCAATGTGAAAATTATACTCGAAGACGGGTTTGACGAAGAACGAGATTAAAATATACTCGGTTCAAGGGTGACATTTTTTTCTTCCTGATTTTCATTTCTGCTGCTTTATCATGATGTTAAAAGATTGTTCCAACTGTACAGGTTCTTGCCTTATGTTGGCTGGTTCACAATTATCATGACAGAAAAGCCTGTAATCAAGGTTTAACATTTTTTGTAGTTTCAAAGTTTTTGTGAAAAACATACCCCTTTATCTTGTATTCTCTACACTGCTCTACAAATATAAACTTGGATAATTCATGCACTTGTGTCATATTTGTGTTATTCTTTTTTGTCATATTCATGTTTATGATGTTATACGTACGTGGACAATTATTTGGTGCACTATACAGAAAAAAAATAGTATTTCACAAGCAGAGGCATAACCATTACAAATCTTCTTATTGTAAATTTAAGATTTTTTTTAAAAAAAATAAAAGAATCCAACACTTATCACAATTTTAAACCCAGATAATTTCGTGTTATATAGGTTGTGATATGTTTGTCTAATCATATCATGTTTTAATGAATTTTTGCATTATCATGCTTGTATCATATCATCATGCAATGTCATGTCCAAAACTAATGATTTTGCAACTTATTCATTTCCTTTTTTTTTTCTCATTTTCTTGCAGTACATACTTGTGGGTGCATTGGGATTGCTGGTCATAACATCAAGGGATTGAAGACAGTTCTTCATTTATTTGGAGCACTATGAGCAACTATATTACTAATATGATAAAATACCTAAATCATCACTGACCTTTACTCTCTGACCTATTTTGGTCGCTGAACTTTTAAAACGATCAATTTACTCATTAAACTTTATACATTGACCTATTTTGATCATTTTTCTGTTTTTTCATTAACAGTCCGATGATGTAATTTATTTTATTAATATTTAATTGTAATGTGAATTTTTTTATTAATATTTAGTTGACATGTAGGACTTAAAACAAAACAAAAATTAATTCCTCATCCTTCTATCGTCTTCTTCCCGATTTTCCTTCCCTCATTCTTATGCACTCTTTTAGACCTATCATTGCCATTCCCCTCTTCAACATCTACATTCCGTTTTTTCCAGGTACCATGGCAACTTAACTCCCTTTCTGGCAATCTCATAACCCAATCTATACATCTCATCCTTCGACACCACAACCTTGGGTGCCACCTTCTCTATTAAAACTTTTTTTTCTCTTGAACCCATCTTTTTCTGCACCTTCTTCCTTCCTCGAAACTTTAATGGGATCAAAAATCTTAATCCCTACAAAGAGATTAATGTGACCAGATTTGGGTTCGGATTCAACAGGCTCTTCAGCAGCAGCTTCTGAACCTCTAAAATTTTTTAATGGAGCCAAACCGCGAGTAGCCCCAAGCTGCTCAAATCGAAATTTGACATCTTTTTTCCTTGCCTGTTCACGTTTTAGCTGCTCTTCTTTTGCAGCAGTTTCTTCATCTTTCCTTACTTTTTCTCTGTTCTCGTAATTATCAACATTCTAATGTTTCTGGGGCAAAAAATTTAACCCACCATGACCTCCCATAGCATCTCAATTCTAAAATCCAATGGAAAATCACCAGGGTACAAGTTAGTAGGGTATTTAAAAATCAAAATCTGGGGTCAACATGAAGCTATAGTCGAATGTAAACCTAACGCGAAAATTGAACTTAGGTTTAAAATTACGGAACAAGAAAAAAATTAAAAAGCACTGGAATTTCAGATTGAAAGCAAATTTAATTTCTAAACCGAGAGAAACCCGATTGTAAATAAGGGATTCAATTACCTTTTCTGCAACTTGACGATGATTGAAACAGGGGCCTCCTTGCTTCGCGAATCAATCGAAGCAGAGAACCCTAATTCACAGTCGGAGATCTAAGAAAGAAAAGGTGAAGCTTCACACGCGGCTAGGGTTTTAATTCACCTAAAAATGTTTTTATAGGGATATAAAACGACGACATTTAGATGCAAATTAGGTTTTTTCAAAATGATGTCGTTTTAGTTCAGAGTGACCAAAATAGGTTAATGTATAAAGTTCAGTAAGTAAATTGGTCGTTTTTAAAGTTCAATGACCAAATAGGTCATGGAGCAAAGTTGAGTGATGATTTAGGTATTTTACCCTTACTAATATTATTAAAAGGGGAGATCTAAATTCATTGTTTGGGATTTGGTATTTCAAAATACTTCACAAATTTGAGATCAGTTTGAAATATAAACTCATTTCAACAAAGAATTCAGAAATTTAAATCGACTTTCATCTACGAAGCCATGGTTCACACTAAAAATTTCACAATACCGACATCGCATCGATATATTTGGGAAAACAGAAGCCAAAAGAATCAGTTAACAAAACTGAATATTGAAAAGAAAACATTATAAAAAGATTTCATTATCATGCTAGAACAACCAAGAAAACTCAACACCTACAATGTATAAAGAAACCAAATTTGCCCTTACCATACAGCGGCTATAAGTGCTGACTAACAGAAAGTAGCAAACAAACTTGTTCAAAGTTTCAACCCTGCACTTCTCCATCCACCATATCTCTTTCTTCAGCAGAAGCTGCCATTAACTCATCGAAGTTTTCTGTCTTCCCCAACAATATCTCAATCTGAGAAAGAACATAAAAGTATATCAATCAGTACCCAAAGTTTAGTGCATTACAATGACTATGACATTAAGGATAAGTAAGCACCAATAACATAAAGTTTAGCGCATGAAAATGAAATACTGATTTTTTTTCTATATCACTTCAGAATTTAACTTAATTTGGAGAGAACAAATGAATCTCAGCTTGCAAAAATGTTTTTGAATAAACCAAGGTATATCCAGATGGAGGCATGAGGAGCTATTAAAGTGATTTACCTTTGCTTTCTGGGCAGGCCGCCCTCTCATGTCCTCCTTCATGTCAACTGTTGAGGTCGTGATCTCTGCAAAGGTGTAAGTTGATTCTCGTAATTATCGGGACTTGATGTCCATATTAACACATTTTTAAAAATATATATATATATATAAATAAAATAAAAAGTGGAAGATATCTTACTCTTCTCAACAGCCAAACCATTGTTTTTCAGAATTTCAGCAATTGTAACAACAGTTGCGATAGCTGCACATTTGAAAAGATCAACAAGAGCAACGAGTTAATGCAATTCTCAAAACTTAGCATACAAAATTGATTTTATTTGTTGATGAATATTTAGGTACAGAAATAGATAACAGGAAAAAAGTCATAAACACTATGCACTTGAAAAATAAAGTTGATAAAGCTTCAGAGCATCTTCACTGCACGACTTCCCCGCATAAACAGATGCAAAACACAAACAACTTGTCAATAACTCCCGAGCCAAAGTAAGGGGAACAGTGACCAGAATATTTGAGATATCTAGCTCCATTGCCTTCAAACAACTATACACTAATCTAAAGATCAAACAACTATAGCAAGTAAAAATCATTCCTTAACCCCCCATCTATTCCTATCTGAGAATAATTCTTTAAATTTAATTATAAGATCAGAAAAAGAAGTAAAATGATATTAAAAGTGATGAAAATATAGAGCAGAAGAAGTATAAGTACCCATGCCAAGGGCAGATAGCTCCACTTCATTGTACTGTTGCATATACCTCTGCAAATAAAAAAAGAAAAAAAAAAGGATATCGGATATCAATTTAATTTAATGCATGAACAAAGAATTAAACCCTAAGTTGCAGAACAATGGTTGAAACTAATACCCAGATAAGGGGAAAAACTAAAACCCACAAATAATATACCAGTTCTGTTCAAATACAGCATCTTATTTTGACAGAATGTGATGCGAAATTCAGAAACGGGCAAAATGCAGAAATAATCAGAAAATTTAAGAGGATAAACCTTGGCGAGATTAACGTAGAAAAACAAGGGCTTTTTGGTATTGGAGACTTGAATCCGGTTCTTCTTGTGGGAATCGGCGGTCAAATTGATGTTGTTGACACCTTGGACGATTTCTTCCATTTGGAGATTTCTGAATAAAACCCTAACCCTGAATTCCAAAATCTGTCTTTGACTCCGCAAATTGGATGAAATCTGTAGAGTGGTAGTCAAGTGGAACAAATCAATAGCGATATTTCAGAGCTCTGGTTTAAATTTGGTTGAATCTTTTGGCGGTAGCTAGTATTCACTGGCTAGGGTTTATCACTTTCATAGTAATGACTTTTAAGGGTAAACCATCCTCATGCCCACTATAGTTTCAGTATTTTTTATTTTGACTACTGAAGTTTTAAATATCCTGTTATGGTCACTAATAGTATGGATAAATCACAAATTGTTCCCTTTGCAATTAACTCTCATTTTGTTGATGACTGAAATGTTAAAAAAAAGGGGTTGATATCCAATTTGGTCTCTAAATTATAACTAAAAACTCAATTTAATCCAAATATTTTAAATTACAGTTGAAAATACATTTAAGGACTAAATTGAAGTTTTGGTTATAGTTTAGGCGTCAAATTGGATAGTGTTATTTTTTGTTAACATGTCACAACCTAATAATAGTTAAAGTTTGAGTGATCATTTTTTGATTTATTTATGAATTTAATAATTATAATGTAACTTTTAAAATTTTAGTGACCAAAATAAAATTTTACTAAACTTTAATGACCAATTAACCACAAGTATAATTTACCTGACTTTTAACAATAAAGAAAAAACAGTAATATATCGAGTCAGTTCACAATTCAAAATTTCCCTATTTAACCTTAAAAACCGCAATGAGTATTTATATCATCTAAATTTATATTTAAAACACAATTTGCATTCATAAGATATATGAACACATTAAGCAATAGTTTTGTTATCTTAGTTGACTCGAATTTAAATTATATGTTTGTATGATGTGTGTACATTTTTAAAAGGTAAAAAATAAAGAATAAATATCAGATATTATCATGCAATCACACCAAAATGTTAAAAAAAACATTTATAAAATATAGGTTTAAGGGTGTTTGAAGCCCTCAAACTTTTAAAAAATAATCAATTAAACCCTTAATTTTATTTGCACTCAATTAAGCCTCCAAACTAAAAAAATGAACCAATTAAGCCCTTTGACCAGTTTTGACAATCAAATTTTGACATTTTTTTTAGATAATATTGACACTATGGGTGTTCAAAAATATCTAATCCAACCGATCCGATTCGATTATCCGTTGACCCGATATGAAAATTCAAATATCTGATCTAATTTTTATTTTCGGATTGAATATCTAATCTGGTTTTAAATTTTCTCAGATCGGATACGAATCGTAATATTTTAAGTTTTGGATTATCCAAAAATTCAAAATTTCATGAATATCAATCTTGTTATATTTAACAATTTGATGCTTGTTATATCCGAAAATTAAAAAAATCAAAATTTTTAATAGATGCAAATCTTGTTATATTTAGCAATTTGTTGTTTGTTATATTTGGAATTCCGAAATTTCTATAAATACGATCTTCAAATTCGAAAAAAATAGTTAAATCAAAATATATTTTTCGATAATCGGATATCCGAATATTTGATATTCGAATATTTGATTTTTTTTCGAATCAAATATATATCACTATATTGTCTATCTGAAAACTGGATATCCAAAAAAATTAGATCGGATCGGATCCGATATCCGACAATAAAATCCCTAACTATCACATGACATACTATAGTTATATCATGTGACATTTACATAATTTTCATAAAATTATGTAAATGTAATTTTTATAAGTTTTTTAGAATTTTTAAAAAAATTCTAAATAAAATAAAAAATATGAAGATGTCAATTGAGAATACTGTAACACGACATGTTGCATCAACTAGTGTAAAAAGAGCTATTAAATTTAACAATCAACGTTAGTCAAAGGAGTGAATTGATGAAATTTTGGAGTTTAAGAGCTTAATTTGGTGCAAAAAAGTACATTGACTTAATTGATTTTTTTTCAAAAGTTCAAGGACTTATGATACCCTACAACTTAAAATATATAAAAAATACTTAGGGTCAGTTTAATTCTAGAAAATGGAGTCCCTTTTCGTTTTCATTTTCTTTGGAAATAAAGAAAGGAAAAAAAACTTGTTTTGTAGTAAACTTAAAAAATAATTTTTAGAAAACAAAAATAAAAATATGTGAAAATTTGAAAACGTAAAAAAATATATTTTTATTGGAAATATTTTAAGAAAGTAAAAAATAGGAAAACAAAGGTTTTTTAATTTTAATTTGGGTTCAAATCCTTCTAATGTCATCTTTTAAAAATTTGATTTATTTACTTATATTTGATTTATTTATTATTATAATAATATTTTTTTAATTATATTTTTTATTATTTAATAATTATTATTTTTTATTTTGAAAAACTAGATAAACACATTTTTATTATTTTAATTTTTGAAAACAAGTTTACATCCAATTTATCAAGCATGTTTTTTAATTTTTAGAAAACTGAAAATAAAAATTATTTTCTGAAAATGAAGATAGAAAATATATTAAAAAATATTTTTTAAAACCAAACAGACCATTAGTATCTCATGCCCAAACTTCTTTTATTGATCAAAACCAATAAATTTAATCGATTAACATCCGTTTGAAGTAGATGTTATTATTCTAAAATATTCGGATTTGAGTCTCTTGTCTACAAGAAATGTGTGCCTTATTAAAGGAGTAAAAAAAAAGAGCAAGTACCACATTCTCAAAAAAATAAAAATCATAAACTGAAGTTATTTAGCTTTGAAACTAAACCACTCGAGACAAAATCATATGGTTTGATTTGCATTTTTGGTTTTAACCAAATACTGCTCAGACCTGTCAGGAATTTGAGTCTCTTGTTTCAGATCATACGTTGTTTTTTGTAAGATCAGGAACTTTATCCCAGTTTATGAGTACTTCCTGATGAAATTTGTGCTTTCTCACAATGATTTACTTTCTGGAAATTTGTGCTTTCTCACAATGATTTACTTTCTGGAAATTTGTGCTTAAATGGTGAAAAACACAGGAAATATATCTTGAAAAGCCTTCAACCATGCTGAAAAATTTGTGCTTAAATGGTGAAACTGCTGAAGAACAACCTTTTTCAACTTTCTACATTTTCAACAAGCAGTGTATTATATAAATGTCTGTACCCTAACAATCTAGCAAAAAACAGAAATCCCCATTTCATAACTTATGGTGTACGGTATCCGAATCCTTCTACATCGACAGGCAGCTACGACGAAGGATTTATGAGTGCATGGCACGTGTCATGCTGTCGGCGTCACATTCCAAGAGATACCGATAGACATGAACTACAGAGTCCAACCCTATATTGGAAACAAAATTTACAGTCATCAGGCTTGGAGAACCTGGCAGTGAACAATGTGGCTTTTCAGCCGGTTCCGGCCGGCAAGGCTAGACCAAAGGTTTGTGAACAAGGTCTTGAACTGACCCTTCCCTGCTATAGTTTCCCATAAATGTTCAGCGGTAGCTCCCCTCAGATCATCGGATTTCGAAACGTCGACCAGAGATGCGCTCATATTATTCCGAATGATGCAGAGTTTCCCGTTAAGTGGAACGAGTGCTGCTGCTTCCAAAGCTCGAGAATTCCCCAGATGTATCCTACTGTCGATATGCTTGCTCCAAGAATCAGTCACTTCGTCATAAACCCTTAGCTTACAACCATCCTTGCATTCCAAAGCATAAAGATGCCCGTTTAAAGAAGTACAAGGGTTCCGCCAACCTGCAACCATTCCGTTATAGACGGGGTACCAGCTATTGGTTTCGGGTTGGTAGACTTCACTCATCACCTGTTGGTGAGATCCAAGCCCCTTCAAGAACCACTTCCCCTCGTATACAACCCCAATGAAGGGCACGATTGCCGTGCTCATATCTGAAATATAACACCATCTATTCTTGTTGGGATCATATACCTCAGCAGACCGCAATGACCGATGCACCCCTTCATTCTCTCCACCAGCAACATACAAGCAATTGTTTATAACACATGAACCAAAGAAATGTCTTCGACGAAGCATATCCGGGGCACGGTGCCATTTGTTTGTCCTGGCACTGTAAAATATGACTCGCCGCATTGATCCCTTTAAGGGATCCTTACCACCAAACAGATAAAGGTGACAACCACTGAGGACAGCACATCCAAAGCCAAGGGCTTCGGAATATTCCTTAGGGACAGGAGGGAGTGGCTGCCAGAGCTGGTATACGGGATCAAAGGCATGCCAAGAAATTTTCCCATCTCGATCTCTCTTAATAATGTATATCCATTCTTCTGCAATTCCAAGGCTCTTACGGAGTGAATAAAAGAAGTTGCCAGACAAAAGTCTATACCATCTTTTGCAGACCAGGCGGAGCTTTCTGTGCTCAACTCGTGGGACACGTATTAGGCAAGCAATGGCAAGATCATCGGGGAGTCCAGGGAGCAGAGGAGATTGGTAACGGCTCCTATCACCGCGTGTTGGCTTGCTCCTCGTCGGATGAATGGATGGTTTAATATCAGGTTGGAGACACAGCTTTGTACCGGGTACATATCTTTTTGCTCCAGCAACAGTTTTAAGCCCAGCATCTACTCTACATAAACAAGCCGTTGTATCAACCTGCCAAGAACATTCACAATTCATGAGGATTTTCTTTACATTTTATTTTTCTGTCTATACTTTCTTATCACATTAACACGAAGCTGGTAAGATCTACTAGGCTGATCTCAGCATCGAGAAAGACATGCATACTGAACCACCAAGGTACTGATGATATCATTTATTTATGACGAAGACAACAGTTCTAGCATGAACAATCCGGTTATTAAGGTTTGATTTATGACATCTTTTATTGTTAAACCCAGATGCTAACATACAAGCAACAATTACAATCTTAAGCAGATTTGGAACTCTGTTTTCCTTAATCAGTATAAAGGGAGAACACTTGCAAGATCCAAGTAACAATCCGAACCACTAGGGAGTGAGCTAGCATCAAAATAAAACACAAGGCTTGAGTGGAAGCAGGATGTATTGAAAACACTTCCATTGAGAGCCACATAATAGTATAAGACAGTCAAGTACACAAGTTTGAAACCCAAAAAAAAGAAGAGCAACCAAATTTGATAGAAAGCTCTTCCATTAAGGATAGTAATGCACTTTCTAAACTAATTTCACTCGATCCTTAAGGTATCTATTGCAATTATGCGAATCTCAAAAACACCTTTGAGTTGGTCAGCTCTTTGGTTCCACAAACATGTTTTGAATATATTTCCAATGTTATTATGCTCACCACTTCATCCACACACAAGCTAGCATAGTCAAACAACATGGCTTCAATAAGATAACAAAGGAGTCTACTCGAGAATAAATTATCGAAAGAGACTTCAGCTAAGAATTGTCAAACCATAAAATAACAAAAGTTTGGTACACAACCAATCCCAATAGTCTAGAGAGAGCTAACTTTCAGGCCTCTGAGAAATATGAGGTCCATGTAGTTTGATAAGCTTAAAAAATCAAGCACAGAACGTATTCAACCACCTCGAAAGACAATGAATTGTCTGATTCAAGTATAATTTCAACAAGGGTATGATCTGTTTGATCCTGTTGGATAGAGCTGTTGGACACCGAACAACGTGAGCATAAGTAATTTGACATGCAAGCATGAGAAATTAACACCAAAAAACCATTAAAATAGCATTTCTTCAAACAGATAATATGATTGAATTCAAAGCAGAAAAAAAAGATGAGCTAATTAACTCACCAATGGAGGTTGAATCATTCTATCCATGCTTTTTCCTGGTTGAATAACTGGCAAAACACCAAATTCCACCCCACAATCCAACCTCCAGAATCAAGCCCTACCTCTCAATCATCATTCTTCGACCCAACAAACATAAACTACAAATCACAAATTTCACCATCGTCGTCATTTAACGTAAAAAATTTCCATTTTCAAAACAAAGATCACAGAGATCTACACAGAACAAGAAACTGCCTTTAAAGCACCAAAATAAAAAAGGGCTGACTTTTAGTGTTTTCAAAATCCAAAGCTTGAACAAAAACTTTAAATACAAAGACCTAAACGATCAAACACCTAAACAATCTAAAAAAAGATGGAAATTTGCAGTATGAGGTGAGCTCAAGCCTCAAAGCTCAAAAACCATACAAATTCGACATTTTTAATAGATAATCCCCAAAACCCATGTCTGAAATCAAAACCCCAGATACAAAAACTCCATAAAACCACAAGCCATGGTCTCAAAACCCCGAAAATCTCATTTTTTTTTTAGCTTTAAGAACTCAAAAAACAAAGAAATGGCTAAAGAGAATAGCTTAAAATGCGAGACAGCACAAGAAATGGGGGCGAAGAGAGCACTGAAAGAGGAGAAAGAGTCCCATTCAAATGCTACCAGTGGAGTTCAGGGCCCATCTACCCTCTACGGCACAACCTACCAAGCAAAAGAGTTCATTCAACACAAGAGCGAGATTGGCATAAAAGACCAAAAGCAAACCTAAAAACATTAAAAGGTGGAGAGAGAGAGAAAGAGGAGTCTTAAATGATGACACTTTGGTGGTGGGTGGTTTTTTTTTGCATGGGGTATCGGCGTAAACCAGCCAAGTTAAGCTTGAGTAGTCCTGAGCTCGACTCGTTAAGATTTTAAATTGAGTTTGAGTAATTTTTAACGAGTCTGAAAAATTCGAATTCGACTCGGCTCGTTAAGAATTCGAGTTCGAGTTTGATTTGAGCTTAATCGAGTCAAGTGTTAATCGATCTTTGACGGTGTTAGACTCGATTAGCTCGCTATTTGTCACGTCTCATTAAAGCCCTATCAAAAAAAAATTTTTGATACATAAGTTGTATAAACTCAAGCTTGTTATTTTTAGGGTTTAGAGGTTTAGGTTTTTGGGTTTAGAATTTAGGATTTAGATTTTAGGGTCTTAAGTTTAGGAATTTAGATTTTAAATTATATAAAAAATAGTATATTATATTTTCGAGTAGCTCGTGAGCTTTTCGAGTCGGGTATCAAGTAGGTCGGTTCGACTCGTTAAAAACTCGAGTCGAGTCCAATCGAGTCAAACTTTGACCGAATCGAATAACTCGTGATCTATCTAGTCTCATTTACCGCATGCGGGGAAGAAATGAAGAAACTTTAATGGCAAAATCACACGAATAGGAAAATTGCTGTTGCCGTTACCGTTGTCGTTGCCTTTGCCTGTTGTTGAAAAATCAGCAATCCCCTTTCCAGTTTTGGGACAAAGATTTTGTTTAATTTTTATTTTATTTTTCAAAGATTTTTAAGAGAATTGGACAAAGACTCAAACACAATAAAAACAGTGGGTCTCACATCCACAACTCAAGCAAATAGATCATTATAAACTACATCAAATTTGTTACACGTCATCTAGTTCCTACTCCACAAAGCACCATTTGGTCATTTTATTCATCTTGTCTGAAAACTAATATGATCATTGATCAAAATGGGGCCATGCCCTAGTTGATCTTCTCAGTGAGATATAAGATCACTGCGATTGGATTCTGATAGCCATAAATGCAAAGTAAAAACGACTTCAAACTGAACAGTTTGAAAGTGAAGGATATATATATATATTTATACACACATGTGTGGATAGGATATTTTAAACAGTTTTTAAGTTTTATAATTTTTTGATTGTTAGATGGGTAGAATGAATGACTGAGATTAATAGTAGGATATATTAAGATTATTACTTGGAAAAAAGTAAGAGTTAATCTCAGCTATCCATTTTACTCGTTCAACGATTCAAAAAAACGTGTAAAACTCATAGTTTTATATTGTGTGTAAGTAGATCTTAACCCATATATATATATAAGGATAGACCAATGAATGTTAGGGGACAATCGTATCCTGAAATTTTAATTTCCCATATAGTTTATTTTTTTTGAACAATTTCTACTCAGGAGAGGGGGAGGGGAATTTTGCTCCTGCTCGGACTTGAACCCACAACTTTAGAGAAATGACGGATGTCAACTGAGAGCTTTAATCACCTGCTTTAAAAATTGTTGTCTCCCGTATAATTTATTGAATATAAAAAACTCATACCCTCTAATATAAAATTCTACGCATGCCCTTAACTATTCAGTTTGAGGCCATTTTTACATTGCATATACATTATTCTATGTTATTTTCTTCTTGGATTTAAATTAGTGGACTAGGGATCTTGCCAACTACAAAGTAAAGTGTATACAAGTCATTTGGTCAACACATCTTTATAAGTGTACCTATTATATAATAAACCTAATAGAGTGTATTGATATGACAAGTACTTCGCTTAATTATAAACAAAACATTAATTTTCATCCAATTAATTCTTAACTATAATAGTTAATTTGACCCTTTTGTATGACTAAGGATTGGTTTGGGGAAAACTTCATTTCCAAGAGACAAATAATTGCGAACGAGGTTTTGATTGTATTAATAAGATTTTCAGTTGTTTCAATCACAACACTAAAATTCGAACCCTTGATCTTGATTAAAAGATTTAAAGATTTATCCCGCTAGATCAACTGGTCGTTGGCAGTTACAAATCAGCTTTAACTTTGTGTTTTGGAAAATTGAATTTCAAGCAATCCACCATGCAACAAACCCTCCTTCTTGCATATATGGGAAATTACCATATATGCAACAAACCCTCCATAGGACAAGCAACTTCTTTGGTAAAATGTAAAATAAAGGCAAAAGAAAGAAAGGTATCATTCACCTCACCAAATAAAACAAGCTATGCATTGCATTGGATAGAAAGGCATAGAGATCCTTAATGAAAGGGATAGGTCGTTGCCCTATATATCACGCCTTATAATTGTTGAATCTTCATTTTCTTACTTATATTAATGCTTGGCATTGTGGACTTTAAGGTCTCCATGTCTGAATTTTCCTCTCCAGAAAAAAAAAACTATATATTCTGGACTTGGGTGACAAATACCATTGTTTGGTTTACTCTTTCAATAGGCTCTTGTTGTTTTAAGTTGAGGATGCTGTTTTATTTGCTTATTTTGAATTGGAAAATTTAAACCAGTTTTTTCAATTTATATGAGGTTACAATTCAACTATTCCTCCCTATGTAAGATAATATATATGTTTGATTTTCAAATCCAAATAAACTCAACGCACTTGCAGATTAAGTTATTTAAATTTGGGTTATCAAGGTAGAACACGCCCCTCTTTCCCACTTGGATCACTCTTTGGTTTAACCATTTCTAAAACATCTAACAAAACGGAGTTGAATTTTAGCATTTGTAACACTTTCTATATCCCTAACAGACTACTTTAACGGTGAATTAAAGAATACAAATAGATCTAACAAATATTAAGTGTAATGGTAAGACATATTACACTCCAAAAGAGAAAGCCCAAATTCTACCTTTAGAGATAGCATTATTGATTAGGTCAGTCACGAATCATGATTCAAGAACATAGATCACCTCTGTTATAAACAAAATTTAGCAGAATACATTGGTAGTTCTGAACATGTGTAGTAGGAGTGGGCGCACAAGGCGCAGAAAATAAGTTAAATGTTTGCATAAGAAAAGTAGTAGACTAGTGGTGAAACACATGAGAAAAGAGGACCCAGAATATGTTAAATGTTTCCTATAAAAATCAGCCTTATTTTTTAAAAAATTAAAATTCTATTTTAATAAATTGCACATGACCCATAAAATATTTAAGTCTCCCTTGATAAAATATAAAAAAAAAGTGATCATATGGTTATATTATTTTATCTCTGTGAAGTTTGAACTTCCTATTTTTTTCAACATATTGAACGTTCCACTTGGTATGCATATATATATATATATATATATATATATATATTTGTAATGGCCTTGTACCCGAACTGTTTGACCTAGCTTAGCTTACATGCATCTGGGCATGAAGAGAAAAACACGTTCCATGACACATAAAAAAGCAAAAGAGGAAAAGAAAGAAAAGCAAAGTTTAAAGAATATCTTACACCACTCTCTTCAAAGTAAAATCAGGCTGCTGTCGTATTATGTAACATATGGGATGTATTTCGATTTGATTGACGTTATGTCTTGCAACTAAGTTTCTTGATTTTAAAACTCAACTTACTTCAACACTATACATAAATATTCTCTTTTGATCTTATCGTTTTCCTCCTAAAGTATCCCACCTTTATCGGTATAATTCTATTCAGACATGTTTAGGGTTTCCTAGGTTGTAAGAAGAAAACACATCAAACACGAGTATCCGAATTCGGATTTCGAAACATGTTTTCGATGTTTATGTCGATGAACATAAGAAAAAGAAAGAAAAAAATTAAATGAATGAAAATTAAGCTATGAAAAATATGATTCGAGGTTTAATATCTTCACCTCGTACATTTTATATCCATTTTTCGGATAATATATGGTTTATAAAGAAATTGTTGATGTAACTCTTAAAAGCATTATTCTAAGCACTAAGGCAAGAATTATGATGTTTTTGGAATGCTTTATCTGGCTTTATAGATCAGCTGAGAGTTGAGATGTTGAAAGACATACTTTTCCCTGTTTGGGGGACAAAACATGGTTGAACGTCTTTTTTTTCCTTCTTTTTTTTTTTGTGTGTGTGGGGGGTTAAGTTGGAAATAAAGCCATTGTTGTGGGGTTTTAGATTGTTAGCTTTCCCCATGTATATTCATGCATTCGTCGTATACAAAATTAATCCTGAATAATCTTATGGATATATAAATTCACGATTATTTGATTAAAGAATTGTGATGTTGTTGGAATCCCGATTGAGTTAGGAGGGTTATCTTTATAATATGTCTATACAATACTTAGTGAATTCGTATTATTTGATTAATAAATTTAATACCGATAATTATACCAAAAGTATATATAGTATATCTACATCTGAACGTATTGGATAAGAAAATAAAAATCTAAATAGTCTAGATCCATTACATTATTAGGGTTAGCTACTCTTTTATCTTTCTTTCCTATTGTTGCTTTCTTTAGTTAGGCTGGTTACTGACCGTTAGTGATTTGGTGCTGCCACCGATAATCTTTCTTACTCTTTTTTTTTATTTTTGTTCCCAATAAGAATATCTTTTTCTGTCATGTGGCACGTTTTTTATTATCTTATAACACGTTCTCATCTATTTTTGTGGTAATTTGACGTTCGTATAGCGATCATCACAACACATGTCCCTACTCGAGGAAGGTCAGTGGTCTTGTATGGTTAAATCCTCTTTTGTGCTAGCTTGTCGATGTTTTCAAAACTATTAACGGAGCAGTTTGTAAGATTTATCGATGAACATAATCATCAAATTTCTCTTCATATTTTTAGTGTAATTTGTTGTATTTTTTATTATTTTAACTAAGTTCGGTTTCTTGTTAAAAAAATCTAAATAATCGAAGCTGATATCTAAACCCCTATTTCTTGTGTTCATACTAAAACCTAATCAATTATACTAATAGACTAGTTATTGGACTCATTAGATATTAGGTTTGGAGCGGCAACAAAGCATCTAGAATTAATTATTTGCATGCAAGCATAGTTTTTTTTTTTGTATGCACAAAATTCACATTATTATGTATAATTTATGTATGTTGAAAGAAGGGATTATTTCCAATTTGTTTTTATGTCTTTATCTGCTGATCATTTTATTATCTACTTAAAAAAGACAAGCTTTTGCTGACATCATACATAAATTGGAGTAGATCAACTGTCCATTCATCTCCCTTTTTCTTTATATACGCTCACACATTCAATGGCTTCAATTAAAACCAATGCTGTCGAAAGCTACAGTCCATGAAAATTAAAAACTATATATATATATATATTAAATGGCTGAATGTATCATTTAAATAAATTATTTTATATTGGATTTTTTATTTAGATAATGATGTGAGATTTTTTATTTCATGATATGAAGTGAATTTGTTTTTATTTCGTGAAAAAGAGATGTTTGAACAATACAGAGAACTCTCTTGAAAGTGTAGGCGAGTCTGAAGAAGTGCTAGTAATTTTAAGCAAAATTATTTTAATGGTGAAGTGCAGACGAGGAAAGGATGAGCCAGAAACACATTAAAATCGTCAGGATTTCCTGGTAACTTTCAGAAGACACCAACATTTTCTAGCGAGTTTTAAAATTACTGTAACAACATCTCTACTCAACCAAGTTACCAATAATGTGAATCAAAGGAGTGATGCGCTTGAAGTCAAGATAAAGGCTTTGAAGATAAAGATAGAGGAACTCAAAGCAGATCTGCTCGTGCGCAAGATCGCTATGAAAAACGAAGTAACACCCACTGTATCCAAGTTCAAGAAAGACGTCAGCAAAGTAATTTGAGGGGACTTGATCGACACAAGATGTAAAAAATTTCTTGTGGGGCATGGAGCAGTACTTTTGAGCCACGTGCATCATCGATGATGACAACAAGGTAAGTACTGTGAGTGTTGAGTGTTAAACTGATGTCGCTCTTTTTTTGTGGCATCGTAAGTGCTCCGATGAGAAGTGAGGGCACTACCGTTAGAACATGAGAAGAGTTTCAACCCGAGTTAAAACAGCAGTTTTACTCGGGGAATGCTGAGAATGAGGCATGATCCAAGCTTAAGAGAGTTAAGTATGAAGGATCAATTGAAAATTATGTTCAGGAGTTCAGTGAATTACAACTCCAAATCTCGAAAATAAGTGACAAATTTGCTCTTTATTGAAGCCATAGACCAAAACCGAGTTAGAGTGGAAGGAATGTGCTGGTACTTTCTAAAGCTCTAGCAGCTGTAGAGTCATTGACTGAATACAGTGAAAACAAGTATGAGAAGCCCAAGTCTTCCAAGCCCCGAGCCATGGGTAAAGTTGGAGAAGACGAGGAGGAGCAACATTCAGCAGGGATAGAGGGGCATGGGCCCCAAACTTAAAAAAAATAATTTTTTACCTTTATAATGTAATTTAAAAAAAAATTAGATTATTTGTACATTTACCCCTCAGTTTTAAAATATTAAGTTTATCCCCAAACCCTAAATCCTAGTTTTGTCCCTACATTTGAGTGATGGTCAGGAGGAACAAAATCAAATCAATCTATATAAACATGAAACATGAATATCATACTGTAAAAAAGAATCAAACGAAATTTTTTCATAACCAATGTGTTTGAAACTTTGTATTTTGATTGGAGTACATTCTCTGAATATATAAATTCGAAAGTAACAGAAAATATCATATTATATATATATATATATATATAAATGAAATTGGTTAGAAAGCTAAATTGCACTCCGCAAATTTTAGAAAGACTTCCCTAAAAAACCTTACGACTTTTGAAAGTTTAAATCTTTCACAAAAAGAAAAAAAATACTTAATTCCATTGAGATATTAAAGTTATGAAAGGAAAACCTTGTTTATTACAAAAATCAATGGAACATTTCTTTTTTTAACAGAAAGAAAAAAGTGGGAAAATTAAGAATATAATCATTCACAAAAGGAACCTGAATGCCTTGTGTCGTATGTTAGAAACATGTATAAAAAATTTCAATTTACATATGATCAAGGCTTACGTTTGTTTGAAGTACTTTTCTTGGGAGGTTTGCCAAGACCGCAAAAGCCACAACCGGAAACCTTAGGAGAAGGAGGATCGATGGTGGGCGCCGCGGCCTCCACCGTCCGTTGCATATACTCGTTGCCTCCATCAGACCCGCTGTGTCTCATCATAATATCCGGACCTCGCTTTCCTTGATTGTTACGCTTCATTAGGTTCAGGTCCCCAGATAAAAACTTGTCGTTCCATGTTAACCCGGACGAACCTTGCCTTCTAAACGACTTCGTCGACCTCTGCAACTTTATCTCCATGATATTGTTTCCTTGTATGAATGTTGTTTCTAGGGAGAAATTATTTTGGGGGTCATTCTGTTGTGTACAGGAGAGGAAATAGCAGTCAAAAGATGGGTTATTATTATCATGAATAAAATGCCTGCACTTTGCTGAGGTTGCGGACATATAATCGGATTTGAAATTATATTTTTATAGTAAATTTAGAAGGGAAAAAAAGGAAAAATAATTCTTAACATTAGCTGTTGTAGATAGTATTATCTACACGATTACCATTTTTTTTTGGTATAACCACTAATATCAAACTTATTAGTTGAATAATCTAAATAGAGTACGAAAGAAAGACGATAATTAACTTTTTGTGTCATGATTTCACCGTTACAAGCCTTTGAAAATGTACTATTTTACATTGTTTGTTTGGCTACAAATATTTATTTGATACCCAATTAAGTGTTCTTTCAGGAAACAATTTATTGCACAAAATTTATGTTAAAACCATGAGGCTGTCGACTCTTCAAATCCTCGAATGCCTCTATAATTCAAAATTTGTAAACCATTTGCTCAGTGTATCCAACTTCTTTGAGTATGCCTCTTAGCTGTTCATGTTTAGATACCAAAATTAGGAATGAAAATAAAAGATAGAAAGAAAGAAAGAAAGTGTGTATTACCTCTCCTTGTGAATAATCTTTAGCCTTACTACCAGATATGTGTTCCATCATCCCGGGTGAACCGCATACCTTCACAAACACGGGAAACCATGGGAAAGTGAGTGAGTCTATTGAATATCGATCGGGTGGATTGTTTGAGTGGGTTCTTGAAACATGCAAAATGAAATCATAGTATTATGGCCATAAGCAACAGACAAAATAAAAGCTTGAGCACGTGTTTTGATTTTTTCTTTGCCAGGATTGAGCAAGAAACGGCAGATGGGAACAGAAATGTATTTATGGTTTCTTGAGGATGAAGCAGTGTTAAAGAAAAAAGTTGCCTCCACTTCATATAAAACTTACTCCATGCATTTGGCAGACAGACTGAGAATTAAAAATTGACTTACAAGGATAAGAGTATCTTCAGCAGGAGCAGGTAAGCCTTTTGTGACCATATCCTTTGAAATGTATCCGGCACCTCCATTCCAAGTTTTTGTTGGATTGTCTACAGTGTAGAATACCTGGGGAGAATGAAAAATGGAAAGAAGAGAGAAGTAAAAGGAATGAAGCAATTTACTATTTGAACAAAACATCTACCCATAGAGCAACTATTTTCATCATGAAAGAATCCATACCTTAAGATTTGGGTGGCTAGCAGAAAGTATATCAAGCTTCTGCTTGAGAAGTATATCATCAGTGACACCTGATGGAATAAAAGTACAAACCACACTCATAATTGATCTAAATCAAGCACTAAACGAATGACATTCGAAAAAAGGCCAAAAGTTATGGTTACAAATTTACCAATCAGATATGCGTACCTGAGATTTGTCATCCGGGTTCTTCAGTATAGCTTCAATTACCTGAAGCATTGGAGTTATGCCTGTCCCGCCTGCAATCTGGAACAACAGCACACAATGGAGTGCAAATGAAGATCATACCTTTTCAATAATCTTTGCAAATATGATATAGTTGTAAGGATAACTATTCGGATTACTTAGCAGATGATTTGACTAAACATGCAGAAATCACACGTGCACAAGTGATAATTGTAGAGGACACAAAATTAGGCATTTGATGAATTTTAGACATTACTTATAAAGCACACAAGATATACCATTAGCTATATAGTTGGCATCAGGTTAAAAAAGGAAGTACATAATATATACAAGTGTTTCGAAAAATTGAATCTTTCAGCATAAAGTGTATAATTTTCATAGGGGATTTTGCTTCTTTGTGGGGAAAAAATTAACAGAAAACTAGATCTAACCATGCCAATGTGTTTCTTCATATTGGGAGAGTATCTGAGCTTTTCAATGGGTCTGCAAGTGATAAAAAATATTGAGTGTGCTTTCAGCGAAATATCTATCAAAACTAGCATAGATTGAGACTTACTTTTTCACTTCAACCACATCGCCTGGTTTTAAGCTATCAAAATGTTGACTCATTTTTCCTTCTGGATAAAGCTGCGAATTTTATTTTAAGTTGTGAAACACAATTATATATGTGGCATTGCATACATGATCCATGAACATCTCCAAAGTGTAAGAAACAAAGAGGACAAAAATGTGAAGGTATTTATCACTTCATACCTTGATTAACAAGTCAAAGTATCCCTTAGCATCTGGGTCTCATATAGGAGTATACCTGATAATTCAAGTCATTGCAAACCAAATTTATGAACCAATATCTGTTAATTTGCAAAACAAGTAGGTCAAAACATAATTTTGTATGCAAAAATAGTCAACTTCTGCATCAATGAATCTAGTGAAAAAATAGGCATACCAAGTTTAGTATTGTTTAGAATGCCATAAGAAATTTTATTTTTAAACCATGCCAAGTTTGCACTACACCTAAGCTTCTCCACTTATCTGATTTAAAAGTTTTCAGTTATTTCCTTTGCTGATTAAAAGGATTACTTTAATAAAACTCCAGATAAGTTATAATATCCATTATATGAATACTTGAAAATAAGCAATCATAAAGGTAATTTCAGTTTAAAAAACAGATGCAATAATCCAAAGATTTGGGGCATTTTCCTTTTTCTTATTTTGAAAATTTATGTAGACTACTATAAATGTTACTGATTAGAAACTTTCATCTATTTCAATCATATTCAAGACCTTATTTAGAACTTTTCCCTCACAGCAAAGCACATTTCCCACAATAACAAAAGGGAATTGAAATATGTAATGAAATTACACCATGGAATACAAGTAAAATAACCTAAAACCTTTAAATTACTAACAAATCACTGATTTCGAATAATGGCCATAAAAAGGGAAGTCCAAGTCAAACCACTAATGAGTTCAATAGTAGGCTTATGGTCTAATGACATATTTGGTTTTTCCTTCAGCATCTTGTCCTAATGGAGCCCTGCAGAAACAATAATACACCAAAATAGTGAATGTAGAGGCAGACTACTTCTAAATGTCATTTAGTAAGTCCTCTTAAAAGCAAATTTCAAAATCTCTCACAAAAAATAAGGTTTCTAATAAGCACCCCTGCTTATATTAGAACATACCTTGTAAGGATGCATGAAGCAACATCCAAACCCAACTTTTCATTGGGATCAAATGAAAACCTGCCAATTTTTTAAGAAAGTTAATAATAAAAGAAAATGTTCTAGGACTGCTAGATGAGAAATTTAACAATGCAAAAGTTCAAGTAGTTATGCTGAATTTAAATTTGGATGAACAAGTTATATTTTCAAGTTAGTGTTATATATAATATTTGCTCTCAATAAGCAAGCACGTATTTCTTTTCCCCACTTTATAGTCTAGAATCCAAGAAACAATAGTTTTCTTGGTCTAACACAAATTCAATGAAAAAGATCTCAAAGATATTTAACAGCAAATAAAGGAGTAAAAAGTAAATTTTATTACTTTTGTTCATAAAAAGGTTCACACAGATGACCATTTCACTATTATAGAATAAATGAATCCAACATATGAAACTGATCGATTAAAAGATATCCACCTGAACAAGCGGGTGTTATGACTAACTCTTGCAGTATCTTGCAATTTAAATTCAAGCCACTTATCAGGCTTCAAAGCTGCAAATCCCCCAAAAAATCCGAGTTAAGTACAATATAAAAAGGATCAAAAGAAACTAATGCAGATACTTTATCATTTGTGAAACCACTTTCAACTTTATGATCGACTAATATGCTCCCTGTGGAGGGCCGAGGGCATGGGGTTCATGAGGTAAATGGCTCAACTAAAATGTGGAATTCAGTCATCTAATAATGATGTAGTCTACTAAGTTTATGCTCACCAACTTTTGGACCCGTCTCTTCACCTGTATTCAGAAAGAAAAACAAAATAATTACTCAATTTGGAATGTACAGAGGGCGACAAAAAGCGGAAACACAAAGATGCTAAAAACTCAAAAGGGCTCATATATGTACGCCACACTCAAATAGGACTTTTAAACATCAAATTTCATCAAGAAAACCAAATCACTTGTGTCATAGTATTAAATTGCGGCCGCAACACAACGTAACGGCCGCATCGTAACGGTTTTGGAGGTCGCTGCAAACCGCATTTAAACTTTTTTAGAGAAAAATCAGGCCGCTGACGGCCGCAACATTCACAACCGCGATGTTGCAAACGCATCCACAACCGCAATTTAATACTATGACCTACATAACACTTGAAACACCAAGATGCAGCCTTTCCTGATTGAAAATTCAAAGCTCATAATAAGAATCAACGCCCAACATTCATTTCTACATCAAAAGCTCCATGGCATAAAACTAAAAAAAAAAAACTAGCGATACATTTAACCATTTCAATGTTACATCTAAATGCAAGCACAAGTAATCCCATTTCTATAATCAGAATCCCTTCGATTTCCAATCATCCCGCAATGTAACAAAGATCAAAGAAAAGCAAATCCAAGATTGTAATTTCCAGTTAAAAACTCACCAAATTTAACTCGGAGAAGTAGTAAGTACCTATACCACCGGCAACGGCGGCGATGGCTGCGAAGCGAAATCCAGCAAAACCCGACTTGGGTTGACCTACAAATGCATTGTTTAAAGTAGCCGGGGCAGCTGTGGAGAGTCTCCTAAAGAAGGTAGCGGCCATTTTCAATCTTTTCAAAGCTGCAAGCAAAGAACAAAATGCCGAATCTTTTACCGGGGAGGGTTTTTAGAATTTTATTTAGTGCGTAGAGCAGAGCTTTGACAAATTACCAGTTTGCAGGAAGGAGGAATGATATGGTGCTTGGCGGATTTGGTTCTTAAAGTGTTCACTAATTATTTGGTGCCACGTTTTTTTTCTTCCATTTTGGGCTTTCAAACTGGTTCTATAAAATCCCAAAATAGGAGTTAAGATTGTGTTTTTTTAGAGTAAAACTTTGATACATAACTGTGTAAAATTAATTTTACATAAGTTTGTATGTTTACACTATAAAAATTTAAATTTTAAATTTCTAACCGTAACCCTAAAAAACTAAACCCTACACTCTAAACCCTACACCCTAAATTCTAAATACTAACCTTAAATTCTAAACCCTACAACTTAAACCCCTAAACCTTAAACTCTAAACTAAAACCCTAACCCCTAAAACTAAAAAACACGTGTAAATTTAGTTTACACGACTTGTGTATCAAAGTTTTTTTTCTTTTTTTATAATGTTAAATTTCGTCCAAAAATATTTGGTTGAATGATATTTTGACCTTTATTGTTTTTAAAGTATTTCAGTTCTTAACATTTTAAATTTAATTAAAATACTTAAAAGAATTATTAATTGATTAGTGATCAATTGCTTGTTATTGACATAGAACACTATATGTGTCTCCATCTTATTTTTATTTAGTAAATTAATATTATTCGATAAGACAATGACATGTGTTATTATTTTATTGGCTTATATTAAGGTATAAAGTCAAAAATAGCCCACAACATTTGATTATTTGGTCATTTCAACTGCTATTTATTTTTTGGTGCAAACAACATCTTAACGTTTTATTTTTCTTGCAATTTCACCTTTGTTAGATAAAACCGTCTGTTGCTGACATAACGTTATTACATGGCAAGGAGAGATGACGTGGTTAGGATTGAGTAATTTCAATTTCTTTGGGGGTAGTGTTGACGAATCCATACGTGACTTGGTTTGAAAATCAATAGATCTCTTGCATTTATTGGATGAGAAATCGACTTTGGAAACAGAGAGCAAAAGTTCAAACCATGAAACACAGCACTAATAAAACAACACAACTGGAGCACTAATAAAACAACACAACTGGAGCCTTCTCCAGCAGGGACAGGTACTGCTCCTGGGTTTGCCCAGCCGAAACCGTTTGATTTCTCTGCTATGAGTGGCATTCTTAATGTAAGCATCTTGCTTTGGTTTTAATTCCAGCATCTCATTAAAAATATTTCTGCGAAGACATACACCAATTGATTTCGAGCCTCCATAGTAGCAAAATTTTAAAATAAAAATAAATAAAATTCGCCTATTCTTTAAAAAAAATTATGTGGCGTCACTATATACGTGGCATCGCTGCATCATCTCTCCTTGTCATGTCAATAACAGATGGCCAACGTTTGTTGACTAACGATTTTCATCCAACGAAAGTAAAAATTGCACGAAAATAAAACGTTAGGAGGCTGTTTACACAAAAAAAAAGAATAAGAGTTAAATGACCAAATAATTAAACGTTGGGGCTATTTTGACTTTATGCCTATATTAAATTATGAAATAAAATAAGATGATTACATGTGCAATATGAACATCAACAATAATATTTGATTCTTAGTTAACTAATAGATTTCGTCTAAATTATGACATTTTGAACTTAACGAGTGGTCTCAATGAAAAAGAGAATGGTGTTCATCCTAGGACGTTTGAGATCGAACGGCTTTGTCTCTAAGGTGTGTGTCTTTGAGTTCAGAACAAGTCTAAACAGATACTACTATATAATCACCTTAATACCATTAAATAACAATTGTCATCTAAATTAATCCCATGATGTAGCCGGTTGGAACCCAAAGATGCAGTGAACATTAGAGGTGAGCAAAACTCGACTCGAGAAAATCGAATTTTTTGACTCGAGGAGAAAAAACTCGGCTCGTCTTGACTCGACTCGAAATTTTATAAACTCGACTCGAAAAAATTTAAAATAAAGTTTGAGTTGTAAAATGAAAATTCAAATAACTCAAAATTTTTAACAATTAATGGATTGATTTTTAAGTTCAAGTCGAGTCCCTCAAATCAAATTAAATCCCATGAATCATTCTCACCATCTCATCCATGGTCCTACCCAATTAAATAAAACCACGTCATCTTTATTTTCCACATAATATTTTCCTGTAAATTAAAATTACAACTCATGAACTCAACAAGTGGTCTCATTGAAAAAATAAGATGATGTTCATCTTAGGAGACCTGAGTTCAAATCGCTTTGTCTGCAAGGTGTTGTGCATTGTCAAAGGGTTAAAAATATGTATGAATTGATACTACCTTCTAATCACCTTTAGACTGTTTAAAAAACTATAAATCATTATTTTCTTCATCATACCTCATATATTAATTCTAATACGTTAATAAATAAAATATTTAAAATAAAAAAACTCAACCCACAGATTAAAAGAGACAACAATAAAATAATTAATTCGAATCGAGTCGAGTTGTTCAAGTGTCTGTTCAAATCAAGTTGACTTTGTATAACCATATTGAATACACATATATGTTTTTTTGTATTTTTTCATATGTGGTATATATATTAGGCAAAATTGAACAACTCGACTTGACTTAAAAATCGATCCACTAGTTACTAAAAATTCGAGTTATTTGAATTTCCATTTTATAACACAAACTTTATATGAAAAATTTTCTAAACGAATTTATAACATTATGACTCGAGTCAAGACAAATCAATTTTTTTCACGTCGAGTAAGATCACAAACTTCAATTTTTTCTAAGTCGATTTTTTTATAAATCTTAAAAATCTAATCCTAATTCTACCTAGAGGGGAGGAAAAGGGGATTCTAGGTGAAGGAAGGAAGTGCTCCTAGTAGATCTAAAATTCATAACCTAAGAAAATTTGACAAAACAAAAATGAATATATTGACTAACCGACCAAATACACTTCTTCTTTTTAGGTTGAATTTTACTCTCACTCTAGAAGCATTATCCACATTTGCTATTTTTAATACATGTACGTTATTTTTATCATCATATTCCTTCCTTCTCCATTTACGGATCAAATTATTCGTACATTTACGGATCAAATCATTCGTATGGAAATCAACGAGCCAGAAATTTCCAAAATTTTAAAAACAAGTCAAGAGTTTTAACTTCTAAGCAAATGAGAATGGTCAAACGACATTTCAATATAAAATATAAAAAAAACTTTGATACACACGCAGTATAAATTTTAGTTTACACGTGCTTTTTGATTTTAGTTTAGAGTTTAGGTTGTAGGATTTAGAATTTAAGGTTATTGTTTAGAATTTAGTGTATAGAGTTTAAGGTTTAGGGTTTAGTTTTTATGGTTAGAAATTTAAGATTTGTATTTTTATAGTGTAAATACATAGACTTGTGTAAAATTAATTTTACACAACATATGCATTAAAATTTTACCCATAAAATATATGCTTGTTTGACACGATTCATTAGTATATAATATATTCCACGAAACTACAAAGAGACTATTTTTTGACAACAAAGAAACTTCAAAGAGATTATATATATATAATAGAAAGAAACAAAGTTATGATTATATATTGAGAGGAATTAAAGATTAATTAAGTATTTGAATTTTAAAATTAAAAAAATAAAAGATTTATTAACTAATATTTAATTTTTTGAAAAAAACTTAAATTATTATTACATCAAAATATTTGAGAGAGAAAACAACCTCTTTCACCTGAAGTGTGGTTTTATCCCTAGTTAGAGGGGTAAACATAAAATATGTTTTTTGTAAAAATTAAATCATTAAATAATTACATATTTTGTCAATAATATTTATGTCGTCTTATTATGTATAAGATCGAATTCTCGCATTAGCCTTGAGAATGTAATTGCCTCTTTACACAAAGTAATAAAGAATTGTATATAAATTGATTCCGAGTTCGATCTTCAATTATGAAGTGATTCTCCTAACTCAATTTACTTCAACTGCCACATTTGAGCTCGAACCATAAATCTAATATCTTATTTTATAGACTAACCTGATGATGGTGAAAGATTGAATTTTTTTATATTTACTTAATTTAGATATTGTATGGCTATTTTTGGTCCTCAAGGCTTACAATTTTTTTTCTCTCTTTTGAAAAGTAGTGCCTCTCTACTGATATACAGTTTAAATAGGATAAACTCCGGTTGCAGAATCCCATCACCGGTCACCGGAACAATGAAGTCCTCTCACTATATTTACCGTTCAACTTTTCCCTTAGTTTTGGCCATCCTCTTGGCGTTTTCATGGCCGAGCACTGCCGTAGCTCAGACACACGATCAGTTTCTTCGTTGCCTTTTACTTCATTCAAACGATTCATCCTCGTTTTCTCTCGAAACAACCGATCTTATTCATCGATTTTAGATTTTTCGATTCAGAATCTTAGGTTCATGACCGAGGCCATACCGAAGCCTTTAGTCATCGTTACACCCTTCCACGCATTCCATATCCAAGCAACGATTCACTGTTCGAAAAGGCATGGGCTGCAAATACGAACTCGAAGTGGCGGACATGATTTCGAGGGCCTTTCTTATGTTTCTGAACTTCCGTTTGTTCTCATCGATTTGGTTAATCTTCGATCCATCGATATCGACGTTGAAAACCGGGTTGCGTGGGTTCAATCAGGGGCAACTTTAGGTGAACTGTATTACAGGATCAATGAGAAAAGTAGAACGCTTGTTTTTCCGGCGGGTATTTTCTCTACCATCGGTATCATGGCCTTTTAAGCGGCGGAGGGTACGGCGTGTTTTTCAGAAAATACGGTCTCGCTGCCGACAATGTCATCGATGCTCACGTGATTGATGCTGACGGAAGAATTCTCGATCGAAAATCCATGGGAGAAGATTTGTTCTGGGCGATCCGAGGAGGCGGAGGAGGTAGCTTCGGGATCGTTCTCGATTGGAAACTAAATCTGGTCCCGGTTCCCCCAACCGTGACTGTTTTCTCCGTCACCAAAACCATGGAACAAAACGCAACGCAACTCATTCATCAATGGCAGTACATCGCACACAGACTTCCGAAAAATATAGTATTCTTTACTGTCGTCATTTCAAGGGTAAACGAAACAGTTCAAGCTTCTTTTAACGGGATGTTTCTCGGTCGGGTCGACGAGCTGATTTCATTGATGGGAACAAGGTTTCCCGATCTCGGACTGGTTAAACAAGACTGCACCGAAACGAGCTGGATTCAAGGTCAATTTCCGGATACCACTTTGGAAAGTTTGCTTAACAGGACATCGGCCAACAAGAGTTGGTTTAAAATCAAATCAGATTATGTGAAGGAACCCATACCAGAGTCTGTATTTGCAGAGATTTGGCCAAGCTACTTCAACGAAGAAGAAGGAAGATACGGTTCAATAGTTTTGATACCTTACGGGGCAAAATGGATGAGATTCCAGAGACCGAAACTCCATTTCCACACAGAGCCGGTAACATGTACAAAATCATATACTCTATTAGTCGAGAAGAAGTTGAAAATCTGGATTTTCAAAGCTACTTAAGCTGGATAAGGAGATTTTACGATGAAATGACTCCCTATGTTTCGAAATCTTCGAGAGAAGCATATGTGAATTACAGGGATTTGGATCTTGGCATGAACAACAGATCAGGCAACACTAGTTATGCAGAAGCTAGCATTTGGGGTTTAAAATATTTTAAGAATAACTTCAAAAGATTGGTGCAGGTGAAGACAATGGTGGACCCTCAGAATTTCTTCAAGCACGAACAAAGCATTCCATCTCTTTCATCATGGTAGAAGGAGAAGGACGAGAAAGATTAAGCAAGACTGGTGATTTTTAATCCAAAAAATAAACAACAAAACCGTTGATGTTTAGATGTTTTTCGTTACAACTTTTTTTTGAAAATTAGATTGTATTCAAAGGGACAAGGTTACAAAAGAATCAAACCTATGACACTAAAATTTCTATACATCAAATAGAATAATAAAACCCTAAAGGTGTGAAGTCAATAAAGAACAAGACTTATCATTTACAAAAGATTAAACAATCTTTTGATAAAAATCTACCAATACTACTACTTTGACCAGAGTGCTCTAAGAAGAAAACAAGTTCTTTCGTTATTTGGTCTTGGCAAAACGGCAACACCACAAAAAGAAATTAAACTTTATTGACCACCGATCTTCACTGCTAACAACGCTCGAGTGATATTCGTCATACGAACGTTAAACTGATAAAGCAGATAATACTGTCACACAGACAGACTAATACTGTCACAAGACAAACGAACACTATTATAAAAGCAGACGAAACACTTAGAATAACATTCTTACAACAATGTGCTTTGGGCGTGTAATTTATATAGAAATAAAATTTGTTTTATGTTTGGTTGTAGTAATTGTAGGGTCTCTCCTGAGTTTTCTAGTACAAAAATCACATATTTTTTCGGTGCCCCAACACTTAAAAACACTAAAAAGATAAAATTTAAGTTATGGTCTTAAATTTTAAATTTTAAACCTACACCCTAAAAAATACACCCTATCTCAAATTTCCTAAACTCTAATTTTTAGTATTGGGCATAAATAAGAGCACTAAAAAGGTAGAATATTTCTATTAAGTTTTATGTGCATACTTCACTTTTAATGAACAAAAATCTCTGATCTAGCTAGTGACAGATCTATAAATATTTTTTTAGGATGGGCACACATATTAACATCATATTTAAATTCGATTCGTTTATTATTTAGTCTGTTTGAGCTTAGTTCGTTTCACATTTGCGAACATAAGCGACTGTGTAAATAAGTTAACAATGTGTATTTACAACAGTATAAATAAGTTATCAATTCAAACATTAGTAAATCGGAAAATAGCAGTGTAAATAACCTGTCCACCCAAACTATATGGTGGATCTGTCACTGTGGTTAAAACATATCTAATTTAATGTTTGTTTAAAAAACAAAAAATAGTGTCTTCTGTTACAGCTTATAGAGGCGAACTTATAACATATTTATGACGTGGATATTTTTATGCAAACATTAGCTCCCATGTCGTGGGAATTGAGTACAACCTACATAACAAAAAATATCTTTTCATATTATATATATATATATATACATGAAATAAGAAAACTAAACATTTATAATGAAATAAAAAACTTAATTTACTATTATTTTTTATATATTCTATAAAATATTATAATTCTAAATCAATATATTATCGTCGTTAAATCGTCATTATCCGTCTCTTCTGTTGTCGGACTCTATTACCGATTACATCATTTTTATGTTATCGAAAATTGATGAACAAATGCCACAAATGACGAACACGACAAACGGATGAGAGGTGTTATGAATTGTGTCTTGCAACTTGCTGTGAGAGGAGGAGACTTCATAAATGAATAAAAAAGTAATTTACTATTTTTATAAATGAAATTCTAAATTAATAAAAAAATCATAAATGAATATAGTGGGTGAAATCAGCCAAAATTAATAGTAACAGCCGTCAAACAGTAATAAAAACTGGTCAAATGTAAAGCTAAAACTTACAGTACAAAATATGGGAGTCAAGGTGATGGTCCAACACAATTAAAATGTAATAAAATATAAAATTTAAAATATTATATTTTTTATAATATTTTAGGTTGGTGATCTCACGATAAGTATCGATAGTTAGAGAAGAGTTTCGATACTTAATATCAACTTAAAATATTATCAAAAGTGACAAGTAACACTATTTCGGAATCAAGTTCCGATACTTGTCGTCAACTTAAAATGTTACTAAAAATATAATATTTTAGATTGTAAATAACATTAAATTTTGTATTTTATAATATTTTAAATAATATCGCAACTTAATCGTACCATAACCATGCTGCACCCAAAATTACCCACAAAATATAGACACTAGTGAACGGGTGAGAAACTGCCATAGAAAAAGTAATCTCTTATATAAGTTAACCGATCTAATTAAATTAATTATATTTAATTTTCTTTTAAATCCTTTATTATCATATAATTATAGAAACAATTAAAGCATTAATGTTAAAATTTTTAAAAATAAATTATGGATTCATATTAAAATTTTATAGGAATAAAATCTTGACCTTAATGATAATATATTTGATAGTTTATCTGTAGTATAAATAGGATAAGCTCCGATTGCAGTTTCCCATCCCCACAACAATGAAGTTCACCTTTCCCTTCGTTTTCGCCATTCTCCTGGCGTTTTCAGCCGCGAGCTCCGCCGTAGCTCAGCCGCACCAACAATTCCTCCGTTGCCTTTCACTTCAGTCGAACGATTCAGCTTCCATTTCTCAACTTATTTACTCTCGAAACAGCCGATCTTATTCGTCGATTCGATTCAGAATCTCAGGTTCGACACGAAGGCCACGCCGAAGCCTTTGATCATCGTTACACCCACCCGTGCATCCCATATCCAAGCGACGATTCAATGTTCGAAAAGTAATGGGTTGCAGATCAGAACTCGAAGCGGTGGCCATGATTTCGAGGGTCTTTCGTATGTTTCTCAAGCTCCGTTTGTTCTCATCGATTTGGTTAATCTCCGGTCGGTTAATATCGACGTCGAAAACCGCGTTGCATGGGTTCAATCCGGGTTAACAGTCGGTGAACTTTATTACAGGATTTATGAGAAAAGTAAAACGCTTGCTTTTCCCGCGGCTTCTTGCCATTCCGTCGGCCTTGGTGGATACATAAGCGGCGGAGGGTACGGCCCATTCTTTAGAAAATACGGTCTCGCCGTCGACAATGTTATCGACGCGCACGTGATCGATGCTAACGGAAGAATCCTCGATCGGAAATCCATGGGAGAAGATATGTTCTGGGCCATCCGAGGTGGCGCCGGAGGTAACTTCGGGATCGTCCTGAATTGGAAACTAAAGCTCGTCCCGGTTCCACCAACTGTCACATTTTTCGCAGTCAAGAAAACCCTGGAACAAAAAGCAGCTCAACTCATCCATCAATGGCAGCTCGTCGCACCCAAGCTTCCCAAAGATTTAATCTCAATCGTCAAGATAGCAATGGTGAATCAAACATATCAAGTTTCCTTTACAGGAATGTTTCTCGGTGGTTCCGATGAACTGGTCTCGCTGATGCCAACCAGTTTCCCCGAGCTCGGACTGGTTAAACAAGTCTACCTCGAAACAAGTTGGATTCAAGGTCTTTACAGGGGCCAATTTCAGAACGATTCTTTGGAATATTTTCTTAACAGAACTTGGGCTGAAAAAGAAGTGTTCAAAGTCAAATCAGATTATGTCCAGGAACCAATGCCAGAGTCTGTATTCGAACAGATTTGGCCGAAGTACTTCAACGAAGAAGAAGGAAGATATGCTAACCATTTCCACACAGAGCTGGAAACCTGTACAAAATCGTATACTATATTGGTCGAAAAGAAGATCAAAATCTGGATTTTCAAAAGTATATAAGTTGGATGAAGAGATTTTACGACGATATGACTCCCTATGTCTCGAAATCTCCGAGAGAAGTCTATGCGAATTACAGAGATCTGGATCTTGGGGTTAACAATGGATCAGGCAACACGAGTTATGCAGAAGCTAGCGTTTGGGGTTTAAGTTATTTTAAGAATAACTTCAAAAGGTTGGCGCAGGTGAAGACAGTGGTGGTTCCGCAGAACTTCTGTAAACACGAACAAAGCATCCCTTCATCTGTGTAGAAGGAGAAGTACGAGAGGTTAGTATTGTATGTTCAAATTAAATAATAAAAAACGTGGTGTTTAATTAGTCTTAAAATTTAATTTTCTTTTTATTTAATTAAAATATTTATTTTAGTACATTTTTGACCATTTAATCAATTAGCCAATGTCAAATTTGATTTAAATTATGAGTATAGTTTATACTCTTTTTGTCCCAAAAATAATATTCTTTTTATATTTTAAAATTGTCTCACTTAAAATATTTTTTTAAAAAATTCAACAATTTTTACTAAACACATTTTTTATACTTTTTTTAATTTTTCAATAAAATAAATTTTAACTTTTTAAAGATAAAATTATCATTTTAATTATTTTTCAATCCACTTTTTATACAAATTTTTTCTTTTTAAAATTACATAAAAAAAAATAACAATTGACGTTATTTTTGGAGCTCCAAAAAAATCGAAACTCCTAAGAGGCTGCCGCTTCTTTTCTCTGGCTTCTCGAAACCCTAATTTACCAAATTTAATATTTTTCGTATTAGAAAAAGGAAAAGAAAGCAGTGAATCTAAAGAATCCTAGCCTCCAAATCAATCCTTGAATTTGAAGTTGCTGGTAATTACCTTATTTCATTTATTCTTGAGTTTCAAAGGGTCCAATTGTACTCTCGATTCCTTTCCTGTTTTTTAAGGATCGGTTAAGAGCTTCTGATTCGACTACGTTGGAGATGGGTGCTGGATTTAGGATTTATTAATTTGTTGAAATTTACAACTTCGTGAAATTTTATTTGTTAGTTTATCGCCGCCTCCAACTTTGTTATGTTATTTCCAGCGCATTTCCCTTGAATTTAGCATAAGATTTTGATACTGGAAAGTTAGTTGAATTGAATAGCTTATTCTTTGAAATTGGTAAATCACTGCATATTTGGTTAAATATTTTATCTTGTTTAAGTTATTTGTATGAAGTATCTTTTTATGCAAAGAGAAGAAGATATGCGAGGGAGGAGTCTGAGACAGTAGTGTGATGCAAAGAAGCAAAAGGATGGAAAACAGACTTAAGATTTTGAATTCATCTTTAGAGTTGTTGATATGGAAAATATAAATCCAGATAAGCCCATAGATACTGTTTTTTTGTGGCATTTGTCTGCTTTTGCTAGAGCTTATCTGCTGTTGTGCAAATTAGGTATTGAATATAAAATAGATTTCCTTTTTTCCCCTTGAAAATCTATGGCACATTTGTGAAGTTTTCTTCTCTTTTTTCGTTTGAATACGTTGTATCCTTGTTGGATTTCTGTTTTTTGTTTTATTTTTTGGTTCTAAGCGTCAGTTCCTTTATTTATTTTTTTTGCTGAATCTTATCTATGTAAAAATAATGTTTATGTCAGGTCTTTTACTTTCAATCATTCAATTTCTACCAAGGTCTAGTTGTTTAGCATTGTTGTGTTTGTACATCGGAGGTATCAGCATGCCGAAGGAAAGAAGAGATCGTTCCATGTCTTTTGATAGGTGTAGGAGATCTCCCTTCTCATGTAGCTCCAGCTATAGTCTCCGATCTTCGTCTAAAGCCCCTTCAGCAACTGTGGAAAATGTAAAGGAATGGGAAGATGCCAGGTGCCCTGTCTGCATGGAACATCCTCACAATGCAGTTCTCCTTATATGTTCGTCCCATGAGAAGGGTTGCCGTCCGTACGTGTGTGATACAAGCTATCGCCACTCCAACTGTTTTGATGAGTTTCGCAAATCATTTACGGACACCTCGGCAACAACACCAGAAGATCTTCAACAAGAAGAAGCTCAGCTTGCAACCACTAATTT